>QANY01005080.1:9543-103217 GCA_003255025.1 Datisca glomerata
CCCCCGATTCTTTGATTTTCGGGCAGCGTTTTAGGAAGCTTAAAGCCTCTAAGGCTAGAAATATTCGAAACATGCGCATATATATTTTTTTCAGTATTAGCCCTTAGATCTCATATTGCAGACCTATGAGCAGATTCTTTCAAGGCTTTTGTTTCCCATGGAAAAGGCCGAAGAAAGTTTTCTTATGCAAGCAGCGGCGGAGTCATGACTCGATTTCAGTGAGGTCACTAATTCCGCTCCTTCTGTTTCTTTTTACGGTATATTTTATATTATTCTAAAATGTCCAAAATACTCTTATCCTTGCTTCAAACCATAATTTAATCCAAATTATACACTAACTAAGCAATTCAGTCACTCATTCAAGGTTAAGGTTGTAGAGCTTTCATTTCATCAAATAGACACTTATGTATAGACACAATAGAATTCATATGGAGTTTACTCAATTTTTCTTTTTATTTGGAACTAAGCAGAAACTAAAACACCAGTATAAAAATAAAACTATAGTTGTAAATCAATGAGTTACTTGATATAGACAATTATGAATAATGTTGTTATAACTGGACAACTCTAAATACCAGACATGAGCCTCATTTTAGTCTACATAGGTTGATTGTTCTGACTTCTAACCATAAAGAAATGAATATTTTAGATATGACTCTTCTTTTTACAGTAATTAAGCTTCAATTATTCTTAAATTTCATAAATATCCCAAGCCAGTCATTGATGGGGATCTTATAAAATGATTATAAATAATTAAATTAAATTTGAGTGTCAAAAGAAAATATATGTTAAAACTTTGAGATTAAACAAACTTAATCTTGGTACTTGAAACGGACAATTGAAAACCCAAATTGAAGAGCTCTCTTTGTGTTCACAAACACTTTTCTTGCAAATTTTTAGTATACAGAAATTGTCAACTCAGGAATTTCATATTACATAAATAATTTTTTGTAAAATTTCAGAACCTAAGAAGTATTTTTAACAGTCCAGATACAAGCGCAAAGAGAGATGAGAAGGGGAAAAGTGGTGGAAAATGTACAAAAACCCTACAATTACACAAACAATTTTCTTGTAAAATTTCAATATGTAAAAATTGTCCTTCGACCTCGGAGATTTTAAATTACACAGAATACAAATTTTCTTTAAACAAAAAGCTATCACCTTAGTCCGAGCTCGTGAAGAAGAAGATCGACTTTCTCTTTGCAAGAAAATTGTTTGTAAGGGGGTTGCGAAGATCTTGTCTACAAAGAGAGCTCGTGGCTCGCGGATGGTCAGTCATGAGCTTTTGAATTTTGAGAAATTTAGGGATTTTGGGAAATTTGAGGATTTTTAGGGATATTATGTTTTTAGTTGATGGGGTTAAAAATAAAAAAATTAGAGCTAAAACTGAAAATAAAAGACTAAAACTTCAAATTCACAATTAAAAATTGAGTGGGGTCAAAAATAAAAAAATCTTACCAAAAATTAATAAAAAAAAAATTGAGTGGGCTCACTTGACCCACCCTCTTACAAGTTGCTCCACCACTGGACGCAGAAGTCTATAGTAAACTAGATTAGCTTGGGAGACCAGAACTCTGCCTATATCTACAAGATGGTTGAGTGGAATCATTGCAGAGCCATAATTGTTCAACTCTCAAATGCTCAGGGTGTTTTGGTTAATGACAGAATGTATTTAAGAACAATTGTCAACTACTACAAAATTCGTTTGGTGTTAATGAGGATAACAATGATGTGGATTGTTGAATCATCAACATAACTTATACAAAGAGATTTTCTTTTGTTCAGGCTTTTGATTTCTATAGAATTGCTAATGCTTAAAATATCTAAGACACATTCATGTCCTTCAAGGATTGCAAAGCACCTGGTCCAAATGGCTTCTCTACTTTCCTTCTCAATTAGGATTTGTCTGTGGTGGGCAATGATGTGAGTGATGCAGTGTTAGAGTTCTTTCATACAGGGACCTATCTTTAGCAATTTAACCATACAGTTATTTTCTCATTCTCCTCAGTCCAACATCCTTAGCAAGTTAGTGATTTAAGACATATATCTAGTTGTAATCACAAGTGCATTACCAAAATATTTATTGGCATATTTCCTTACATTGTTAGTGATACCCAGAATGCCTCCTAAGCGTGCTATTAAAGTTGACCTCATGAAGGCCTGTGACTGTGTAAGCTAGAATTTCATTGAACAAACGCTTCTTGTTATAAGGTTCCTGATGCAGACGGTGTAGTGTTGGAGTCTTTGGAGCGAATGGATCGTCACACGCGCAGTCCACCTTCCGTAGGCCATAACTTTTGACTCTGGTTGACTCATGGGACCTGTAAGATATCAAATTAAAATTTGTTCAGAGATCTACATATGTACTGAGATTTAATCATTATGGCCCGGTTTCAGACTCAAAAAAGGTAATTTGAAGCACTTTCAGAGGCCCAGAAGCTATGATCACAAGTTTTGGATATTTTCATAATTTTATCTTTCTTTTATATTTAAGGTTTTCTGAGACAGTTTAAATACCTTTTGTTTAGATTTTATACGGCAACTTATGATATTTGTTTGAGATGTTTTCTCTCTATAATTCTAATTTTTGATATTTCGTGATTTTATCGAATTTTATGCATAAATCCTAGTAATCTCATAATTCAACAGCTTTTAGAAGATCGAATTACCAGTAATCGTGCGCGATTCAACAGTGTTTGATATTGTTAGGTTTTTTTCGAGATTTTCGCTACATCAGTTCCCTAACCTGTTCATTAAGTAGATCATGGCTTCTGTGCCCTTCCCATATTTTTAGCGAATATCAATTATGAGTGAAATGGTTACTTTAAAGGGGTAATTAGGGGACATGGGCAATCTCATATCCCCTGACCTCTTTCTGATTGTGATGGATTGTCTCATTGGTATTCTCAAATGTTCTTCTATTTTGCCTCGATTACAGTTTCATTAGAGATACAAAGAGCTTGGTATTGTGACTTTGTGTTTAGCTAATGACCTTTTGGTCTTTTTTAGAGTTGGCCTTCTTTTGGTAAGCATTATGTAGGATGGCTCGGAGGTTTTCTATATCTCACTCGCCTTAAGCCTAACATCAACAAAAGTTAGATCTTTTTCAAAGATGTTTCTGACTTATTCTAAGATCAAATCCAGGGCTTGTTGGTTTTCAGATTAGTACTCTCCATGTTAGTAACATTGACATGCCTCTCATCTCTTCTTTAAATGTTGGATATAAGAATCAATTTATTCATTATTTTCTTAGAGATCAAATGAAATTATATTTAACCTTGACAATTAGGCAAATGTATGTTGAATATAACTCCACGCTTCACAAGAAGTTTGACAACCAACTATGTAAGATAAGGTAGTTGGAGAAAGTGTGGAATTGATAAACATCATTAATGCTTGATCAGCAACAATCCAAAACTCATAATTAGAAGTAAAGTCACATTTATCATTTTTACAAACTTACTTGGACGAGGAATTAACCATCCATGTAACCAAACAAAGTGTGAACTCGTAAAATCGGTTAGATTATTTGATACATCCAGATAATAAATTTCATTCATTAAGGTGAATGGAGATTAGATTACAGATGTTCTTCAGTGAAAAGAGTGGAGAAAAAGAGACACTTGTCCTAGAAAAAGAGACACTTGTCCTAGTAGCTTAACAAATTACACAGACAATGAGTGCTTTAACTAGAGGAAAGAGCCACCGAGCCTCTTAACTAACATAACTAACCAACATAATTAACTAACAACATATACAACAAAGACAACAAATACCATACGTACAGTTCAGCCCAGAACCTAACTAATAATTATGAGTTAGCTTACAATTAGGTGGGTCGCGTTAAAGTCCCTAGTCCTATATCTCAAAAGCAAATTCATATATTATAAATAAACGTCTTCCATTACGAAAAGGGAAAAAAAGCCTGAAGATCAGAACAATATCCTGGTTGTCCTGTTAATACTAAAAATGTTAGACACGATTCCCGAGTTTGATAAGGAAAGCACATATTCTCTTTAACAATATTTTCATACCATCACCTTCTTATAACAGTGCTATGATTTCGGTTTTAATCATAACTCATTTCCCAAAGATTTTACTAACCATTAAAATTTTCTCAGTTGCCAAACAAATTTCTGTCAGTGTTAGGATGTTTTATGACCTCTTAGGATAAATACCCACTTTTTAGGAATAGAGACCAAGCACTATCAAATGGATATGTATTCTTCCTATTCTTTCAACTTGGCTATATTGATTTTGAGTTTATTTTTTACCCTCACAGTTAGTTCTATCAGTGCCACAACATCAACAACCTCTTCATGCAGTAATGGATGCCATACAAATGAGAATGATCCCATCCAGATCCCTGATTCAGTGACAGCCGATCTAAGATCATGGAGGGGTCAAAGTATTTTGCACCATCAACGTCACTTAAGAAATGTAAGTTTTATAATATTTCTGAATGACTTATTTTTAGCAATTCTTTTACTATGTTAATCGTCTAGATTCATATTCTATCAAAATTTGCATGAAAAATTGTTTAATTGGCATATCACGTCATTTAAAATATAATATTTTGTAGTATAATAAAATTATTGGTTGCAACATTCTAAACGAATCATTCTATAAAATTCCACCCTATCGTAAAAACTAAATTGACCATACTTTTTTTCTTCATTTTTTTGATTTAAAAGGTAAATTTATTAACCAAGAAAATACAAAATACATAAATATAAGGGACATGTCCTAGGAAAATAATAACACAAAAGAACAAAGCCAAAAAGAACCATACATACCTAGCTTTATCCAATTATCTCGAAATTAGGGTAAATATGTAGGCTTCTATCTTTTTTTGTTAAAGGTAAATATTATAACCAAGAAAAACACAATATTTACAATTTACAATGGGCATTACCCAGGAAAAAAAAATACTAAGTACTAAGACTTTGAAAGAAATATTTTGCAGATGCCTAGTTTTGGCTAGAAAGTCAAGTCTCTCCCTAACCATAAAGTGCGTCTTCTTGCATACCAGAGAGAGATATCAAGCATCTTGCCTAGGAAAACCCTCTTGTTTCTTTCAGTCCATACACAATAAATGAAACAGTAAAAATCAGTTTAGAGCATATAGATCTAACAGAAGGAGACTTAGTAATCACAACAAACCATTGTTGAAGAAACTGCCAAGAAGAAGCTGATATATCCAGGATTTCGTTTATGTTAAGTAGATCAACAAACAGCTTCCTAGTTCCCATGCATCCAAAGAAGAGGTGATCCACATTTTCTACACCAGCAATGCAAAATACAAATCTTACCCGAACACTCGGGCCCCATTTACTTACTTGGACCTTTGTAGACAGTTTGTCCATAAGGGCAAGTAAAGAAATGAAGGAGCATTTGGGGATAAGACCTGAAAACCAAATCAGTTTATGTCAAATCAGGTTTCTATCTTTAGAAATAAATAAAAAATTCTCTCCCTAACTATCATTATAATTTTCTTGGATGTTAGGGAGGAATCAACATGTTTTTTAAGGAAAAATCTTCTATTTCTGTCTATCCAGATACAACATACAAAAATAGTAAAAACAAGCCTTTACCAATGACACACAGAATTAATAGATTTTGTTCTTCTTCATTTTCCTTTACCAATGACATTTCTTTTTTACCCAAAGGAACCAAACTTTCTACATTCCATGTCTCAATGATTATGTCAATTATTTTCTTTGCAATCTCTACCATGAAATTTGTCTGCCTACGAAAAAAAATATGATTTTTTTGTTTATGATTTGTTTCTGCTGATATCATTTGATAAAAAATTCTACAAAAATATAAATGTACCATATCGGAGAGTTAAATTTTTATGTACCTCATTTTTGTGTAAATTTACCTCTTTGGTTCGGTACATTCACGGTTTTATAGAATGCCCATCAATTAAATTATTTTAAATGGGAATACTGAAATAATAAAATGGCCAAAACAAATGCGTCCTTTAGAAAGTAAATAAATTATCTATGGTATGTAGCGGATTTTCAATAACATCATAATACACCATGTAAGTAAAAAGTTATGGAAGACACATGTTAGAGTTTTTTAACCGCCATAGTATGTCTGATTTGTTGAAGTGGTAGTAAAATTGATGTTATTTAATTATTTATTAACTAACATATGTGGAGTATTGATTGGTTTGATACAGATTCATGGGGCTCTAACAATTATAGGTTGGGGAACTTTCTTGCCAGTGGGGGTCATCATAGCCAGATACTTCAGAGATTTCCCAATGAAATGTAAGGAATGGTATTCATTTCACGTACTCTGCCAATGTTTTGGTTATGTTCTTGGAACCATTGGTTGGGGCATTGGTATATCAATAAGAAATTCATCCGCAAGCTCTTTGAAAACATTTCGCATTCTCGGAATCACTATTGTCATACTCGTAGTTATACAAGTGAGTCCTATTATATATTTTTCTCGATCTCCCGTACAATAAATAAGTTAAAGAATTAGTTATAGATCAAATTTTAATTAAGTAAAATGATGTGTCAATCATTCAAATGTTAATGTTTTATTATTCATTAAAATCATTTTTCAAATAAACATATGAATTATTAACAAATCACTTAGTCGATAAAACTTAACGTTTATAACTTTGTCATCATAGAATTACTCTAAATTAAATCATCTTGATCTGTTAAGTAATTTGACGTCAAAAAATTTTAAATTCAGATAATGGTAGCTGGTGCTGCGCATTTGGGGCAAAAGAAAGAGAATCAGTGCGAAAAGTGTTGGAAAATATGTCATCATGTTGTTGGATACATATTAGTTGCTATGGCTATAGGGAATATATTTGAGGGAATTAGTGTTGAAAAGGGAGCTGAAAATTGGAGATGGGCATATCTGGTTGTCCTAGGACTTCTAGCTACTTTTGCTGCAACAATGGAGATAATTACTAGATGGAGCAAGTCCAAAAGCGCTAACCAGCACATGGAATTTAATAGCAATATGTATGTTGACCCTTGAGCCCAACATTGTTGCATCATATATTTCATGGGATTCTATTCACACCCTACAAACCTCTCTACACCAATTTATTATATACACCCCCAATCAAGTATAAAATTCATATAAATTTATTTATTCACCTTATCAATTCTCATTGTGCCCTACTTCAATACATCTTTTTGGTCATTATTTTACACGCTACACAACTCTTTCTTTTTTACAACGTTTAAAATATATTTTTTACACTTGATACTTTTATATATTAACTTTACGTGAAATTTAATCATTTTTAGACTATTATAAATTCAACACGTGAATATTTAGACAATGGTGACATGAATTCTTTACGTTTTATTATAGTAAGAGAGGAAAGAAGAGTGATTTCAATTGCAAGTTAATGAGAAAATAATTAATAAGAAGGAAAAAAACATAAGGAGAGAATAATAGATGATAAGAAATTGAAATTCCAATATAGCATATGTTTTCCACAAAGAAAATAAAAGAAAAATATCATGAATCATCTAAGTTAATTGTTTCTTGTGTTGCTACATTATGGTTTACTAAATCTTCTAATACTTTGTTGTGTAAAACATATGGCACTTCAAAATCATATTGTTGCTTAAAACTTTGTTTTAGCATGGAACATTTGTTGCTTGAGTTTTTTTATTATGATTTTGAGCTTAATGGAGAATCAATGTCGTACCTAGTGTTTGGTTATTTTACAAATTTGGATCTACGATATTATTATTTTACAAGAGATATGTTAGGAATAAAAAAGTTAACTAAAATAGTGGTGTATGGAGATTTGTTAGGGTGTGAAGAGAATTTCCCTTATTTCATACCACTTTGTATTTCTTTTGGTTCTTCAAATGGATATATTTTCTTCCCTCAAATACATGTGACCAGTTATCAGAATATAAAGATGTTATCCAACAACTCAAATCATATAGAACCTCTTCTATTCGTCGGAACGGACATCAATCCTTGAGGACCATTTAGTTCAAGAATCTTTTACTTTAAAACAATTATGTCCTGAAACTATAACAAGTAGCCAGGGATAACTGGACCTATAAGAAGCTTAGGCAGCTGCGTAGGGCTCAGCCACTAAAAGGAACCAATTATTTTTTTTAAAGTTGGACTTGTATTTATTTAATATCATGTTTTAAGGAGAACTATAAGAATTGTCCTTCTTATAGGTAAATAGTCGCCCAAGATTTTATTAGTAAAAATAGTCGGGTGGTCATTTACTAATGGTAAATGACGAAGTCATTTATCATTATGTCCCTACAAATTAAAGGCCAAGTCCACGTGCTACAGTAGCACGAATGGCCAAGTCCACGCGCTACAGTAGCACGAATGACCCAGTCCACGCTCCATTTAATCAAAACACGTGTTTTGATGGTTTAAACAAAACGTATGTTTTGATGGTTTAAACAAAACGCGCATTTTGGGGAATATAGAGAAGTGGGAAAATGAAACACCTTCCATCGTCAGATCGATGACATGTGTCAATATGCTCTGATACTCACCGTTAGGTTAGAAATCAAACGGATTGTCACTCAAAAAGTACTAAAACACCTTATATCGTTGAAACTCTCCCAATCCACGAAGAAACAAACTCTCTCCATGCCATTGAAACCGTCTGCACGACGCCATTGAAGCCGTCATTCTTCCTACCTGAAAGAAAACCTAACCGCGGGGAAGAAGCTATTAAAGGAGCTCAAAGCTCAACAAACATTCAGCAAAACAGGTATGAAAAATTATTCTTTAATTTATGTTTTGACGGCATCTAAATTAGTGACCTAATTTTGGTTTTTTATTTTAGGTGGTTTATATGCATATTAAGTCCCCGATTTCACTAAATCTATCAAAACTAGATGATTCCAGTATCTAATTTAGTTATAAAAGCTATTACTAAACCTTATTGTGTTAGATTTTTCTTCTGTAGAATTTACTAGTATACAGATTAGTGACCTAATAAAATATAAGTCAAATTCAATTTATTATGTGCATAATTTTGAATCCGTTACATGCATTTTATAAAAAAGACCAAAATTAGTATCGAAATTAGTATGATAACCCATTGTATGATATCCACTACTTGTTTTGCTAAGAAGTGGGTTATCAATGTAGATATATATCAATAATTTAGATACTGGTTTAAAATATATGGTTGCTTAAAAGTGTCTTGTTATTTTGAAAGATAACTCGAGCTAAAACACAATGAGTAAAAAGGGTTAAAAGAAAAGAAAAAAAGAAACAAGAAGGACCATCATGTAAAACGCGATCACAACTTCAAATAAAGGAAGGTAATCAATAATTAGAAGAACAACTACCAATAAATGAAGAATTGTTTCAAACACAAGATGAAACATAATCGACCCAGACAACACAAGACGAAGACACACAGCCTACAACAGAAGACGATACACAACCCACAGCTGAACAAGAGAAAAAACAATCTAAAGAAGACGACGAGGATGATGAAAATGAAAATGATAAAGATATAGTTGAAGAATCTGTTGAAGAGGAAGCCAATGAAACAGAAAAAAAAGAATCTGAGATGAAACCAATTGAAGAAAGCGCGTACAATTCAAAGGTAAAAACATCTTTATATTCTGATATCTGTCAATAATTTAGATACTGTTGTGATTTAATTTTTATTACCAATGCAGGATAACTCATTGCTTGTTCTGCCAAGCAAGTGGAACTCCAAGCAGCGGATAAATCTCTATTCCAGCCTTTCTGTCATTTCAACGATAAAGAAGATTTTGAACTCCAAGCAACAAAGATGTTTCAAAGAGACATGTTTAGGACACTTATGGATATGAAAATTCATAGTTTCCCTTCACATCTATCCATGCATCTAATGAGGAGACAATGTCGTACCATCAGCAAAAAACTGAAGGGGTAAGCTTTTTAACATTGATGGTAATGTTATGGACTTTGGCTTAAAAAGATTTGCACTAGTGACGTGGCTGAATTCTGGGGAGTATCCACTAATACAAAAGGGGGGAATGAAGGAAGGAATGCTAAGAGAGGCTGTTTTCCCATCAATGAAGTCGATAACGCACAAAAACCTTGCATTCTCATTCAATGAGATGCAAGGAGCGAAAGAGAAAAATAAGATAAAGGTTGCGTGGTTATACTTCTTGGAAAACCTTCTCTTAGCTCTTCAAGAGTGCATAAAGATCGACATTCAATATGGATATAATTGATGACGAGGAAACATTCGAGAGATATCCATGGGGAAGGCTGTCATACGAACTAACAATCGAATTCATTAAGGACTATCTGGAGCACGCAGATGCGATGGGATATGGTGTTGATGGTTTCCTGTATGCTTTGATCGTTTAGGCGTACGAGACTATCCCCAACATTTCATGAAGGAAAAATCAATTTGTCAAGAGGAGAGCGACAACAATTCCAAGGATTTGCAACTAGGAATCGCGTGTACAACCCTCGTGGAATGACTTGGCCAATACTATTTTTAACAATAACTTGGTATGTAATTTAATTATTGGTATTTAAAATTATTTACTGTTGTTGAAAAATCTACTTCTTAATAGCCTTATTTTATTAAATGATCAAACAGCTTTGAATCATGTTGATAAGAATTGTACCGACCCACAAGGAACTGGAAGCACCATACATGGAGCCTTTTCGTAACACCGAAGAGACAACGGCAAAAGGAAAGGAACCAATAATGGCTACTGTCCAATCCGAGGAAGAGGACTCATTTGAGAGACTAATGAAGAATCCTTGTAAGAATGAAGGAGAAGCAGAGAGTAGCGGACCAAGAGCCGATGATGAAACAAAGGAACAATTGCATTTGATATTCGAAAGCTTGAATACAATACCAAACGACATTAAAAAAATTAAAAGATTAGACCAAAAAACTGAGCAGCAAGAAACGATAAGAAAATTACATACTGTTCATCATAAAATTATGAATATTATTACTGATAAATTTTATATTGATAAATTGGAGCATGAACAAGATCAAGGCCAAGAGGAAGGCAAAGATGAAAGCAAAGAGGAAGGCCAATAGAAGGAGCAAAGGCAGCTCTTCAAAGAAGCCGAAATGAAGAAAATGGTTGGTCAAGAAAAGCAAAGCTCTTGAATCACCATATGTGGATGAGAGAGCAAAAAAAAGTGAAGAAGACGGTAGCGAATAATCAAGGACCGAAGCCAACTTCACTTGAAACCAGACCAAGCTTCTCCCTTGGATCTCAATTTGATAAGTGTGTTTTGGATTTGTGTTTTTAAGAATTTGATATGGATTTGTGTTTTTAAGAATTTGATATGGATTTGTGTTTAGTATGGATTTTTAACAAGTTTCTAGATACCGTTATACGGATGCTTATGAATATATTTTTAGAATTCGAGAAGTATTTAAACATATAATTGAGTGTTGTTGTATAATATAACTTCTTGTGCAGGAGCTGGATTATTTGGGCGTATCATGTAAAAATAGATAACCCATTTTCAGTTCAAATTAGGACAGCACATAGTGTATAAACTACTTACACAAGGTATATAATTTTATGATGAACTCCGTACAACTATTAGAACATAACCGTTTTAAAAGTCTACCTAAAAACTGCCTATCAATGAAAAAAGTGCACATAAAATAAGTATATTCAAATAGTCAATTTCAAGAAACAATTAAATTGAAATGAACAATTAAAATACAACTTAAATGGAAGTTTGTCAATAAAAAACAACTTGCATTAAGACTTATAAAAAAGAATGCTCATAAACAATAAAAGTACAAAATTAATAATATCAAATGTTAAAATAATAATCGTGTCTACTTGCTACTCCTAAAAGAGGAAACACGAATTGGGTTCTTGCATGTTTTTCGATTGTGACCAAATTGACCACAACGACCACACTTCACATTGTTTCTTCGGTCTCCCAACTGAACGTCTCACATCTGGAGGTAGTATCTTCAATTGACCTTCATCCTGAATATGTAACATGCTGCAATTTCCTTTATAGGTTGAAGCGTATTCGGTACTTGAAAAACAATCACAAACATATGAATATGAACTCAAATTTTGATTGCAAACGACAGCACAAGCATGAGCACATGGGATATGATCCAAATCCCACCTCCGACAAGAACAAGTATGCCTACTCAAGTTCAAAACATGCATGACACCACCATGCCTAACATGAAATTCATTTATATCGGATGAACCAACCTGAAAAGCCATAAAAATAAGTTACACATAACCATTATGTTAAAATAAAACCATATAGTAACTAAATAAAATACATGACACATATCGATATACTTCGAGCAACTATATACTCGTCCCTCAAATCTTCCTCGGTCGATGGTGTAAGCTTTGTTTTCAAAAACGATGTCGCCATTCTACACTCATAAAGCCTCCTCAAACACATTTGATGTATAAATTCCAACAAACGCATGAGAGGAAGTTCACGTGCTTCAACTAAAATATTGTTAATACTTTCAGAGATGTTCAAGGTCAGCATGTTATAGCGCTTACTAGGAAAATAAGCCCGTGCCCATTTAGGAAATCCAGTTCCCTCCAAATAAGAACGAACACGTGGAGATATCTTATCCAAACTCTGTATGTGACTCTGAAAGTCAGGCATAAGATAAGCCTTAGCACATGCATAAAAAATGGGATCAATGTTATTCAGCAACTTAAACCTAGTCTTTATATTCTGACATAAATGGAACATTCATGCTCCGTGATGAGCATCGAGGAAAACAATACTAATGGCCTTGGAAATACTAGTGTGTCGATCAGAAACAATAACTAAATCAACAACATGTCCAATGCAAGAATGCAACTAACGCATGAACCATATCCAATAATCATCATTCTCTAAGTCAACTATAACAAATGCTAACAGAAAAATTTGGTTGTTACAATGTAAACAACAAGCAGTTCACAAAATACCCACATACTTACCTTTAAAAACATGCCACCAACCGATACCCATGGTCTACAGTGTCTCCACCCATCTAAGGACACAACATTAGACATAAAACAATACTTGAACCTCCCAACAGAAGTCACAACATAATCGGTAACGGAACCTGAAACAAAGTAATAAAAAGTAAAATAATAGTAACTAAACTATATGTTATATTTACTAAGCATAAGTAACTATGTTATACCAGGGTTAGTTTCATGTAATGCTGCAAAAAATGAAGGAATGATAGCGTATGATTCTTCAGGAGACCTCAAAACAAAATCCATAGCAATTTCTTTCCCCCTTAAAGCTCTATGATAACTAACATAGACACCATGTTTCGCATGCTTGTGGTCAACAATCTCCTTTGGACGACTCCTACGTAAGCAACCATCCTTATAATTTTTCTTTAAACACTCACTGCTCACGATAGCACTAGCTCACCCATGATCACTTTGTATAATATCTAATGAACAAGAATGTTCACTAGTATACTTCTTAACCATCCACAAAACACTATGCATATACCTCAAAGCACGTAAATACCAACAATAAGTGTCATCAACACAAAACGTTAACCATTAGACTTATTCATCTTAAATTGAAAGTTATTTTTTAAAGCAACCACTTCAATTGCTTTCTTCAACTCTACCTTACTACCAAACAAATCTCCCTCCATAACATGAAAATCAGTTGAAGCATTCTCCACATCAACAGTCTCAACGGAACGAAAATCAGATGGTTGATCAATAAGAACATTGCTAGCAATAGAAACAACTGTGTCGACCCTAGACAACTAGCATTGGTCATAGTTGAAATTTGTAAATTTTGACCAATCTCAACAACTAATGGACAATAGACATTTTTTGCAAAAGTAATAAACCATGAAACATCACTATCATCCTTCAACTCCAACGCATTACAAGATGTTTTCCCAACAACAAGAACAACCTTCATAACTATATTTTCTCGTGTAGCAGACAAACTTCATTCACGTATAACCAAATCTAATAGAACTCCAAATGTTGAATCCTCATAAAAAAAATGGGTTTAATTTGTTATCCACATATGTATTGGTATCACACCACCTACCATCATAAAATAATATAATAGGAACATTCAACATGCCTGAAAATACAAAGATTCATAAAGTTCAGAAAAACAATAAGATGGTACATAAAATTGATACTGACAGTATATAATTTAGTTACCAGTATATAGAAGCAAGACTCAGAATAATGTTTGTCTGAAAAGAAGCAAGAAAAATACTTCCTAATAATAACACATAATAACGAAGAAAATACATAGACTCAAATAAAACAATGTACATAATCTAACAAGAACATTCTCTAAACAAAAACATAAATTAAAAGAACAAATCAATGTAGAAAAAATACATAGAAGATAAACGATCAAAGAAGATAAACGATCACAAATTTTGTACTTAGAAAATCTGGAAATAACGAAATTGCAAGAAATCGCAATGTAAATCACAATTTTTCTTAACAATATAAAACAAGAAATTGCAAAGAAAACTTAATAATGTGGAAAATCAAGAAATATAACTCACCTCGCCAGAGAAGAATAAGGAGAAAAGGCGACGGAAGCAGCTCGCCGAAGAAGAACAACAACCAGTAACTCGTCATAAAACAATAGCAGTTCACCGAAAATAGAAGGCTTGAATCTGAAAATAGTATCAGCTTGAATCCCTCAGTTTAAAATCAAAGATCGTTGTAATAAAAAATCACAACTTCTTCCGATGAGGAAGGAAGAAGCGTGTTACAGTAGGGTTGCAAATTTTGAAAACCCACAGCTTGTTTCCATTCTTGTAGCTCGCGATAGAGAAGGGAAAATAGGGAAATACTAAATTTTAACTGCTCCAGTTTTAGCACGTGCAATTTTCGACCATCCCTGCAATTTAAGGAAAAAAAAACATTATGTTAAATACACCCACCAAAAGTGATGAAAATTGCAAATTTCTCCATGTTTTATTGCCATGTTGATAATGTATATATTTTGTACATTTTGATGATAACACATCATTAAAGTATTACTTATAAGTTAAATAGAATTTACATGAATACTCGCAAGATAGATGCAGAAAAACCATGAAGAAAAAGAACAGAGTTGAAGAATTTATATAATTTTCATGTATTTTGTAACAGGGGTGTGACTCTCACACCTATCAAAATTGAAAGATGGGGATGTTATTTGGAAAGCCCAATGGATGCCGTTGACATTGAAGATCTACAAATGTGGTGACTATCAATGGGTCCCGCTCCCAGGACCATGGGGCTGTACTAGTTATGCTCCGCTAATGGTGTTCCATTAACTATACATGAGACAGCTTGTCCCTTCCACGCATGCATTAAAGGACATTGAGATCAGTTATGATTCTCACGATATTGAACAAAAATTGCAGCAGCTAATTGGAGCTTGGAAAATAACAAGAAGAGTGTGAAATGAGAAGAATCACATGAATTTCACAAAGGAGTATGAAACGTGGCTTGAGAGCAGAGTCAAAGTAACTATTGCCTTACCAATTTAGGATTTACAATAACATAAGTTACCAGAAGCTTATCAAGAGATTATTAAAAACGAGGAGTGAAATGAGTTATATGAGGAGCGTTAAAAGAATTTAGCTCTCTTGGAAGAAAACAGACGTCTAACAGTCTAGAAGAATTTGTCTGGCCAGCATAGGATCGAAATGGAAAAACAACTCAGATATTTGAGAAACAAAGTTGAGGATCAAGAATATCTGAAGCGGAAAAACTTAGAGTTGGAAACTGACACGAGCAAACTGAACAACAAAGTTAGAAGGATGGCAGAAGACAATGAGAATTTGTGAGTGGTAATCTATGAACAAGAGGATCAAATCATGAAGCTAGAAAGGAAAAATAGGCTTGTACAAGAGGTTTTAGAAGAGGCTAAAGGGGCTGTCGATAAGAAGAATTTGTACATCGTTGAGTTAGAAAAACAATATGACTCATTACGATGAATCGCTAATAATTTACAAGTTGATTTAGAGAATCAAAAAGTTAGGAAGACTGAGTCACCAAATGATAGTGAAGAACTATTGAAAGTCATTGCAAGCCTTAAGCACCAAGTTAGAGCGTATTAGATCGTGATAGAGAAATGGGCAAGAAATAATGATGCTAATGTTGACGCACTAAGATATGATTACCAATTACTGCAACAAGAGCACGACATGATTTGACAACGATCAAGGCAGGCTATAGAATGGCTTAAAGATGTGGCTATGAGAGCGAGCAATTTGGCCGAACAAGCATCATTTTTGAAAAAAAGAAAAGTTTTGTCCATCCATCCTAATGGGGAGAACTTGTCTAAGTTCTTGGAAGAAATCAACAAAGATTTGGGTCATTTTGTATAAACTCATAGTGCGGAGTAGTATAGTTTGACTTCTACATACTCAAATGTAGTGGATGGCTATATTAATTGAATGAAATTGAGTTCTTTTGGACTTTCACTTTGCGCAATATCATTTCTCATACATAAATTTACTTTCATTATTATTATTATTATTATTATTATTATTATTATTATTATTATTATTATTATTATTTATTCTTCCTCATTTGCAAAATCTACCATCTCATTGTTTTATTTTTATTTATTAAGAAAACTTTTCAAAGATAGTCCGTCAACTCTGACATCCTTATCGAACGCGAGCTCAAGTTAGGGTCATGGACGAGCAAGAAAGAGAGCAATCGCGAGAGGAAATGAAAGAAGAAATTAGGGAGCTGAAAGAGCAAATGGCAAGAGTCCTGGAACTCCTCGCCGCGAGTAAGGGAAAAGCCTGTCTTGAAAATCTGCAAGGGGGTCAATTATCACAAAATCAACTGTTAAACGATACTCCACATTACCCTCATGGTTCACTCCAACCTATCAACGTTATCAGACCGACCACTTTCAGCATGCTTGACCACCAGTAAATATCCAGCACTATCCATTTCCAAGTGTCCAAGAAATGATGCAGACAGGGAAAAGTGGATACAACCCATCCACAATGGCACATGGCCACAATCAAGCTTTCACCCTACAAGGCAAAATCGCTAATGAGCCAATCATCATACCCGATGTTGATGACCCAAAGGGGCAGAGGCCTGTTACTAAACCAAGCGAAGACTCGCTATCGAAAGATAAGCTGGGCTTTTTAAAGGAAAGATTACGCGCCATTGAAGTGTCAGATGTATATGGTACCATTGATGCCACCCAATCATGTTTGGTCCCAGATGTTACCATCCCACACAAATTCAAACTACCTGAGTTTCAAAAATATGGTAGTATAGGCCCGAGAAGTCACCTTATTATAAACTGCAGAAAGATGGTTGTTTGTGCAAATAATGATAAGTTGTTGATTCATTTCTTTCAAGATAGCTTGACAGGGGTTGCATCTCACTGGTATATCCAATTGGATAACCAACATATTCGTAGGTGGAAAGATTTAACTGATGCTCGCTTAAGACAATACAAGTACAACATAGACATGGCTCCTGATTGTCTGGATCTACAAAGGATGAGAAAAAACCTACTGAAGGCTTCAAAGAATATGCGCAAAGGTGGAGGGAATTAACTGCTCAAGTACACCCCCCTTGTCAGAAAAGGAGATGGATACAATGTTTATCAACACCTTGAGATCTCCATTCTACGATAGGATGATTGGAAATACTTCAAACAACTTCTCTGATATTATAGTGATTGGTGAAAGGATTGAATATGGGGTACAGAATGGAAGAATTTTGGAAGTCGTATCTAATACATCATCCGTAAAAAAAAGGGCCGTCGTTGAAGCGGAAAGAAGGGGATGTACAGACGATCAATTTGGGGTACCCATCACAAGCTGTAAACTCGAGGCCGGGATTTCCAAAGTATAGTGAAGGGTCCAAATCTGTGACATCATATGTGGCAAATACCTCACAAATTCCATACAATTATCACTCTCAACAATCAGCATTTCAAAACAACCCAAGACCTAGTTTTAGACCACCGACTCACTAGCAAAATCTGTGTCAGGCTGATCAGCCTCTGAGGGGAAATAGAAATAATTAACGTTTTGTCCAATATGATCCGATCCCAATGTCATATACAGAACTCTTACCTCAATTGATACAAAATAATCAATTGGTGCCAATTTTTTATGAACCTCTACAACCACCATACCCAATGTGGTATGATCCGACTGCTCGTTGTGATTATCCTGCAGGGGTAGTGGGACATTCGAATGAGAATCCCACTACATTAAAAGGTAGAGTACAGGAATTGATCAAGGATGGATGGTTGAATTTCAAAAAGGCTAATGGGAATCCAGATATCAATTCCAACCCTTTACCAAATCATAGGAATCCTACCGTAAATGCAATTAAGGAATATTTTTCATATGGAAAGAGGGACATGGAAGATGTGAGCACGTCAACGGAAATACTTTTCTATCTTCTTTCTAAAGTAGGGTACGTCTACCCAAGACATTCAGAGGATGAAGGCGTTTCTAGGAAGTATATGCATGACTTTGATTGTTTGTTTCATAAGAATGTGATGGGGCATACAATTGAGAAATGTGCTGATTTTAAAATGGAAGTGCAAAAGTTGTTGGATGCAAAGATATTTACAATAAGTCATAAAGGAGAAAGGGAATACCAGGAAGATGACTCTTTAGTTCTCATGATAATTAAAAAATTATCTGAAGTTAATGTTGAAGTGTCGTCCTATATCCCAAAATCTCTCACAATATATTACGAGGAAAGTTAACTCACACCACTACGTATTATGCTCTGATGCCTATCACCATCCAAATACCGGGTGTATTTTCTTATAAAGATTCAAGAGCACTACCATAGATGTACCTATATGAGGTCATTATAAGTGGTAACGACAAAACTCAGGCCCTAAATCCGTCTGACCTCGATCTCCCCATAACTAATATTTCAGGAGTAGATGGGATGACGAGGAGTGGCAGATGCTACACGTCAGAAGTTTTGAAAACGGACAAAAGTGATGAGTTTGAAAGACAAAGGAAAGGGAAAGCGAAAGAATGCGACAATGGTCATGAATTCCAAGGAGAAATGCATGGTGGCCAAGTGATAAACCCGGATATAATAAGAGGTACGGAGAAAGAAATAGCAATGTCTACAGAAGAAGTATGTGAATTTTTTAAGCTCATCAAGCAAAGTGAGTATAAGGTGGTAGAACAACTTAATCGCTTACCAGCTCGTATATCTTTACTGTCATTCTTTCTGAATTATGAACCACATCGTCAAGCATTAGTGAAGGTTTTGAATCAAGCATATGTCTGTCATGACATTACGGTGGAGAAGTTGAGTGGAATTGTATGAAATATTACCGCACCAAATTTTATCACTTTCATAGATGATGATGAAATCCCTGTCGATGGTACTGGACACTCTAGAGCTCTACATATATCCGTGAAATGTGGGGATTATGTTGTTGCAAAAATATTGATTGATAATGGCTCGTCTCTAAATGTAATGTCAAGATCTACACTAACAAAGCTCCATGTGGACGCAACACATATGCGACCGAGCATGATGATAGTAAAAGCATTCGACGGTACCCGAAGAAAAGTAGTCGGAGACATAAAGATACAAATTTGAATCTGGCCATGCCTATTCAATATTATTTTTCAAGTGATGGACATAAATCCAGCATACAGTTTTCTTTTAGGTCGACCATGGATTCACTCTGTCGGGGCAGTACCGACTTCATTACATCAGAAGATGAAATGTATAATGGATCATAAACTCATTTGTACATATGAGGAAGAAGATTTATTGGTATCCAAGCTGGCTACCATGCCGTATGTTGAGGCGGCCGAAGAAACATTGGAGTGCTCATTTCGATCATTTGAGATTGTGAACACCACATTTGTTGCTAGTGGGAAACTCGCTCCAGCATCAAGCCTATCAAAAGCATCTCGGATGGTGGCAAAATTGATGATAAAAAGGGGATACATGCCAGGCAAATGACTCGGGGGTAAGTATCAAGGCATAAATAAGTTAATCGAGTGGGACAAGGATGAACAAAGGTTTGGGCTTGGATATAGACCAACCAAGGCTGATAGAAAGAGAGTGGAAGCTCAAAAGAGAGAAAAGAGGATTTCTAGGCTCGAAAATAGGGAATTTGATATGGAAATGGCGATCATACCCCATATTTCTGAATCCTTTAGAATTGGAAGAATTTCATTCGAAGAACCGGTTATAGTAGAGCAGTATGACTTTGAAGATATTATCACCCAGCTTTCAATATCCGCAATCTTGGGAAAATCATCAAGTGAAAGTACAAAGGACTTGGTTTCTCGGTACGATTCATATCATGATCTTAACAATTGGGACGTCACCGAGCTACCAGTGCTTCTCGAGAATTTTCAAGAGTAATGTGTTCATGCCAAAATTCTAATGATTCTACCTAATTCCTTAGGAATTTCATTGTTATGGGCCTATGTTCTCCTCTATTTCATGTCATCTCTTTGAATGAAAATCTAAAAACTTGTTTCGTCTCCTTTTGCTAATGATAAATACAATTCCAATTCTTTTTTTCTTCCTTTTATGTCTATTTTTTCCATTTCTGAAATGTTGTTCATACTCATGCATTGTTTATTTTCTTTTCTCGCCTTATTTTCATCCAATAATCTGATTCAGGTTCGAGAATGGTGATTTTGAAAACAGGAGCATAAGCAATAACTTTGACAATCCCATTCTTAGCATAGAGTCAGATGAAAGTAACGAGAATAATTTCGAACCATCTTCGGAAATGTTAAGAATGGTAGAAGAGGATGAAAAAATAACTCAACTATATCAAGAGTTAACGGAGGTGATAAATTTAGGATTGGAGGGAGAGATGAAAGAAGTCTGAATCGGCACTTCTATGACAAGCTAAAGCCACTGAGAATTAATTGACTTACTCAAAGAGTATATTGACGTATTTCCATGGTCTTACCAAGATATGTCAGGTCTAGACACTGATATCGTGGTTCATCATTTGCCACTTATGCCCGAAAGTAAACCAGTGCGACAAAAGTTACGGAAAATGAAACCAGACATGCTGGTACAGATCAAAGAAGAAGTTAAAAAGCAAGTAGATGCGGGTTTTCTAGAAGTAGTAAAATACCCTAAATGGGTTCCTAACATAGTCCCAGTGCTGCAGAAAAATGGGAAAGTAAGGGTGTGAGTCGATTATAGAGACTTAAATCGGGCAAGCCCCAAGGATAATTTTCCATTACCCCATATCGATGTCTTAGTAGATAACACTGCAAGACATTCAACTTTCTCTTTCATGGATGGTTTTTCGGGGTACAACCAAATCAAAATGGCTCCTGAAGACCGTGAAAAGATGACTTTTATAACTTTTAGAGTACATTTTGTTATAAGGTTATGCCATTTGGTCTAAAGAATCTAAGGGCGACTTACTAGCGGGCAATGGTAACATTGTTTTATGATATGATACATAAAGAAATCGAAGTGTACATTGATGATATGATTGCCAAATCTCATCAAGGAAAAGATCATACAGTCACTCTACGAAAATTATTTGAACGGTTGAGAAAGTTTCAGTTAAAGCTTAACCCGATAAAGTGTACATTTGCAGCATCTTCAGGGTAAGTACTTGGTTTTGTCGTGAGCAAGGAAGGAATGAAAGTTGACCCTAAAAAGGTTCGAGCCATCATCGATATGCCACTACCTTAAACTCAAAAGGAAGTTAGAGGTTTTTTAAGGAGATTAAATTACATAGCCCAGTTCATCTCACAACTAATTGCAACTTGTGAACCTATCTTTAAACTTCTCCGCAAAAGTGATACAAAAGGATGAAATGATGATTGTCAAATTTCTTTTGAGAAGATCAAGCAATACTTGCAAAATCCGCCTACACTTGTTCCTCCAACTCTAGGGCATCCACTCATTTTGTATCTTACAGTGACAGGAAAATTCATGGATTTTGTACTTGGTCAACATGACACCTCTGTAAGGAAAGAACAAGCAATATACTATTTAAGTAAAAGGTACACAAACTATAAGGCTAATTATTCGATGTTGGAGAAAACGTGTTGTGCATTAGCCTAGGTTGCTCATCGGCTCAAACAGTACATGTTATACCACACCACTTGGTTAATTTCAAAGACAGATCCAATCAAGTATATCTTTGAAAAACCATCACTTTTTGGGCGAACTGCTAAATGGCAAATGTTGCTCACGGAATATGATATTGTCTATGTCACGAGAAAGTCAATAAAAGAATGTGTACTTGTTGATTATTTTACAGATCAACCAATGCAAGATTATGAGCCTACGAAGTTTGATTTTTCTGATGGAACATATCAGTCATATTAAAAAATGAAGGAGAATCTATGGATCCAAAATTGTGGACAATGTTATTTGATGGCGCATCTAATGATGTAGGACATGGAATTGGGGCAACCTCATATCTCCTGAGAAAAAGTTGTTCCCATTCACGGTAAAACTATGCTTTAATTGCACAAACAATGTAGCAAAATATAAGGCATATTCCATGGGAATTCAAGCAGCTTATGATATGAAGATAAGGAAGCTTCAAGTGTACGGAGATTCATTATTAGTGATACGACAACTAAACGGGGAATGAGAAGCTAGAAACTCTAAACTGGTACCTTACAACAAACATGTAACTAAGTTAAACCGAACTTTTGATGTGATCTCATTTGACCATATTTAATTACTCTTAAAATAACTCAGAAGTATAAACTTGGTTAGGTGAAAGCTAATTAAAAAAGGAATAGTAATTAAGAAAGGCGGTTTGAGTACGAGGTGAAATCTGAAAAGTCACCACGAGAAAGTCAGTATAGACATAACGAAGGTCAAAGCACGATTGGAGGATTGCAATTAAAGCACGAAAAAAGAAGTAAAATGTGGAGAAATTATTCACTCTCTTCATCATCGACGTGAAGCCGAATACTGGGACACAAACCAATGAATAAGGATGCATCATTTTCTTGAAAGTATGTTCGATACTTCATTGCGAGTCCATGACTTTAGACCAAGTGATTGATTTGAAGGGTGAAGGATATGACGACATTAGTCAACTTTCAAAAAAAATCATCAAATGATTTTCTTACAAATGTTTTCAATCATGCATAGCATGCATGCACTCAAAATCACTACTTTGCATTTATATTCAATAATTACAAAGCATTGACATGCATCATATTGATCTGTTTTTATGCAATTCAAGTTCATAAATCATTTAAAGATATTCTTTCAAATTCCATACATGACTTTCGAATATTTAGAGCATGCATTAGTCTAGCTCTTGCACCATATGAAAATGGTAAACATCAGATAAAATATCATTTCAACATCTTTAGTTAAATCGAACCTGAATTGAGTTGAAGTCGAAGCCTGCGTCTATCCAGGTCCGTTTCCTTTCAAATATCTCGGTTAAATCGAATATGACTTTGTCGGGGTAGAAACTCGGTGTCAGCGCCTGGTCCATTTCAATTAATATGGTTAAATCGAACTCGCATCGAGTCGAGATCGAATCCTGCCTATATCCAGGTCCACGTCATTTCTTTATGTTTGGTTAAATCGAACTCAACTTTATCATGGTCGAAGCCTGGTGTCAGCACCTGGTCCATTTCAATTAATATGGTTAAATCGAACTCGCATCGACTCGAGGTCGAAACCTGCGTCTATCTAGGTCCACGCTCTTTCTTTATCTTAGGTTAAATCGAACCGACATTGTCGCGGTTGAAGCCGGTGTCAGCGCCTGGTCACTTTCAATTAATATGGTTAAATCGAACCCGCATCGAGTCGAGCTCAAAGCCTGCATATATCCAGGTCCGCGTCCTTTTTTATCTTAGGTTAAATCGAACCCGACTTTGTCGCGGTCGAAGCCCGGTGTCAGCGCCTGGTCTATTTCAATTTATAGGGTTAAATCGAACCTGAATTGAGTCGAGGTCGAAGCCTATGTCTATTCAGGTCCATTTCATAAGTTACGTCATTTCATAGAACCCGAATAAGTCGAGGTTTCTATTTCCCTTATCTATATAGTTTATTCTCGACCAAAATACTTATCTACACATTTGTACACCTTCTAAGTTTAGAAGCGTGAACAAAGGGGGGCAGCTGTAGATATCGTATTTTGTCCAGTCTAATACTTTAAAATATAAATTTTATTTTTCTGCTCATATACTAGTCCTAAGACTATGTGTATGATTTAAAAAATAGTCCAATGCCTAATAATAAGAAGGCTTGTCCAAGGACTAAAAATACAAAAAGGAACAAAAAGACTAAAATTAAAAAATTAAGCCATAAGTTTGCCTATAAATAAAGGGGAGGTCTTCACTTGAAAGGAGATTTTTGGAGAGTGAGAAAGAGAATGGATTTTAGAGAGAGAAAGAGAGGTCTTGAGTAAATAGTGAAAAAGAGAAAGAATGAGAGTTTTCATTTCTATTCGTCTTCCATCTTCCCATTTTCTTTTTATTAAAGTAGTTCAAATCTCTTGCATTTAACTTACAATATATATTGTTCATTCTAATAAATCATCTTTTTTTTTCATACTCATCTATTTGATATTTCCTTGTTTCATTTTCCATATATAGGTTTGTTTGCTCATTCTTTATCATTGCTCCTACTCTTACTCTTAAGTTTTATTTTCATATATTGTTTATTTCTTTACAAGTTTGATAATGAGCTTTTTTGTCATCAACTCAATCAATGAGAATGAGGATAAAATTTTGAGGGGTGTAAAATTAACTCAATGTGAATCAACCATTTTATGGGTTGAAAGTGTACATTTGATGAAAATATCTTCTTTGATAATTTCTCATATATAAAAATGCATAAAATAGAGAGTAAAACATCTATACAAGATTATGCAAATATTTAAGCTTTGATTTTTTTTATGTTCTAACAAGTCTTCTCTTCTTTTCTTTTTAATTTTTTACCATCATTTTTGTGATACTTGTTTGAACTAGTTATCATCCATGATCATTCCTAGAAATGAAGGAATAAAGGAAAATGGTAATTAGTGAATTAAGTGGTCCAAAATAAAAAAAATGGTATATTTATATCTTAAAGAAAAATTATTTTATTTTGAAAGTTTTATGGATTTTCTTTAGTGACACTTGTTTAAACTAGTTATCATCCATGATCATTCCTAGCAATGAAGGAAGAAAAGAAAACTGATAATTAATCAACTAAGTAGTCTAAAATAAAAAATGGTATATTTATATCCCAAACAAAATTATTTATTTATTTTTAGTGACACTTGTTTAAATTAGTTATCATTCATAATTATTCTTTTGCTATTTAATTAACATTGGGTTAAAAATGAAAAATGGTAATTAATATACCATGAAGTATAAAAGCACGCACGCTCTAATTATGTATGAAATTAAACATTTTTCATAGATTAATTTATTTTACACATAAAAATTTATTATTAATTTATTTATTAAATAATTATATATACATATGTATGTAAAAAAATTAAAAAAAAAAAGACAGAGGGTGATATCACCCACTCTAAAAAAATTCGTATTTTAAAAATGTTTTTTGAGTTTTTTTTGTTGTTTGCATTTTTTTTGTTTTTTTTTTTGTGTTTGTTTATTTTTTTATTTTTTCAGTAGATATTATTGGTTTGTTTTAATTTATTTTTATATATATTTTTAATTATTTCACGTCTCTTTTCATTATTTTCACTCTACATATTCATTTTTTAAATTTATCATACATATTTATCATCTCTAACATTCCTTTCCATTATTCTTTTTTCTTTTTTAGTTGTTATCTCTTCTTATTTATTTATGTGTTATTGTCATATGTCACGGTTATATGTGATTATTATTTTATTCTTTTATCATCAGAATTGACCCTCGTAAATTAAAACCATAATAATTTGATTTAAATTTTATTAATTTCTTTATTTATTTTTCACTAAAAATCCGATGACAGACTTTAGAATTTTTGGGATACCAAATTTCTCGAACTACCTAGGTGAAAAGTTATTTTTAGGATACCGAGAGTAACCCTATTAACGCTTTGATTAAAAAAAATAATTTTTAATGATCTTTGTGCCACTCGTTGAACGTCATTTATTTGCTCATTTTTATTATGCAAAATGTACCAAATGGGACATTCAAAATTGAATTTATATACCATTATTTAAAAAAAATGGATAGCTTTTGATTAAATTTGATAACCATTTTTTCATAATGGGCGTTGTGGGGTGCTAATACCTTCCCCACACGCAAATGATTCTGAACCAACTTTAAATTTTCGCAAACCAAAATATTTGATTTTAAAATTGGGTGACCAATCACGCCCTAAAATGATTGGTAGCGACTCCGAATTTCATTTTTTTCATAAAAAGATTTTTCAATCGCCGCTCGCGTCGCATGCACGTTACGACAGTTGTGATTATCACAAGAACGATATATTGACAAGGTGCTTGAAAGGTTTCGCGTGAATAAGGTAAAAACAGTTGGTGCACCTCTCGGTTGTCATTTTAAACTGAGTTCGAAGCAAATCCCTTCTACAGACACAGAGAAGGAAGATATGGATAAAATCCCATATTCGCCAGCAGTGGATAGTTTGATGTATGTCATGGTATGCACGAGACCAGACATAGCTCACTCAGTTGGAGATGTTAGTAGATTTTTGTCAAATCCTAGCAGAGAACATTGGTAAGAAGTAAAATGGATTCTCAGATATCTCAGAGGTATTTCAAGGCTATATTTATCATTTAGTAATGGGAAACCTATACTTGAGGGGTTTATAGATACATATATGGCCGGTGACCTCGACTCTAGAAAGCCAACATCAGGATATATGATTACGTTTGCAGGGGGAGCAATATCGTGGCAGTCTAAATTACATAAATGTGTTGCTTTATCAACTACTGAAACTGAGTTTATAGCAATTACTGAAGCTTGAAAAGAAATGCTTTGGATGAAGACATTTTTGCAAGAGTTGGGGTTCAAGCAACAGAATTACGTGATGTACTGTGACAATCAGAGTGTTATTCATCTTAGCAAGAACCAGACATTCCATTCGTGATTGAAGCATATCGATGTGAGGTATCAATGGATACGTGATAAGTTAAATGATAAGCAATTGGAGATTCATAAAGTTTATACAGACGATAATGGGTCAGACATGATGACAAAATCTTTACCCAAGGAGAAGCATGAGATGCGTCGGAACCTGGCGGGCATGATGCCCACCTCGAACTAGTCGGGAAGGGAGATTGTTGGGTTGTCCCTCCTATTTTGGAGGAGACATTGCTTCTTTATTCTTTGGCCCAATGAGGCATTGAGCCCAATTATGGGGTTGTTAGATTGGATCATATTTTTTTGTCAAATACATACCTGTATGATACACTTTTGTTGTGTGCAAAACACACAATCAAAAACCCTTTGTCGGAGGGGTTTTCTACGCCACTTAAGCTTAATGGATGAGCTTTCCTTGTTTTGTGTGCTCTTTAAAAAGGGAATTGTGTGGTAAATTCTCTAGATAGATTGAGAGAAGAAGCGTTTTACACAGAGGAGGGGGCGTTTTTTATAGTAGCCAAAATAAAGAGAGGGAGGTGAGTTACTCAGAAGAAATTTTGAGAAAATAGAAAAAAATTTATCACGATAAATTTTTGCTCTCTTCGTCTCAGTAATCTGAGGGTGTTTTCGTGGATTCATCACATTCATCTTCAATGATATTTTCTCCGTTATCTCTACCGTTTGGTTTGGATTCTATTTATTTGGTGTGATTTATTTTGGTGTATCCACCATTATCGGTGACGTAGTTCAAGTTATTTGATCAGTGTAATCCTCTAGTTTTATCTAGAGAAGAACTTGTTGTAACTCTATTATTTTTATAGTGGAGATCTGATTCGGAGTTTGTCTCGTGATTTTTCTCTTCACACTGAAGGGTTTTCCATGTAAATCTGGTGTTCTATTTTTTTGTGTTTTGTGATTGGGTTATTAACCTGGTTGGTATATTTAGTACTGTAAATTTAACTGATTCGATAAACTACGGTAATTGTGTGATCTGTGTTATTGGAGTTGGATAAAATTCTCATCAGCTACCATAATTGTTTATATGTTTAGTCACAAGTAAAAGGGTTTTGGCACTCGACAACCAACTATAGAAGATAAACAAACATCATACTAGCCAGATGATGAAATTGTTGAGGAGAATGTTGATCCATCACAATCATCACCGACATCTAACTCTATGTCGCTCATGATGTCACCCCAATGTCAATCCCTCGACCCAATGTCAGAGGGGATGTGCAGAAACTAATTGGACATATGACGCAGGACTTTAATTAGTTGAAAGAAAATATGAATACATTATTACGCGAGAATCAACTTATCAAGGAACAATTGAAGGTCATATCAGATATGTTAATGAGCGTAATGAGGGCAATGATATGGGTTATTATCATTATTTCTCAGAAAATTACAAGAGAGAAAATGAGGAAGCAAAAGATAAAAATGAGGAAGAGAAGGATCAGAAAGATGAAAATATGGAAATGAAGAACGGAGAGGAGAAAATGAGGATGGAGATGAGGAAGAAAAAGGAAGAGGAGAAAATGAGGGAGAAAAAAGGGGGTAAATAAGGAGGAAGAGAAATAAATTGAAGAGGTGAATGTGAGTATGGAGGAAGAAAAGGAGGAAGAAATAAATGAGAGTCAAGAGGAAGACAAAGAGGAATAAGAGGAAGTAAAGGAAGTGGAGAAAATGTAAAGAGAAAAGGGAACAAAAATTGAACAAGGAGAGAAAAGTAGAGGAGGATATGATATCGAAGTGCTTACGATTCCTCCCAAAACATGTGGTTTGGGGAACACATAAAGGAGGTTGCGCTGCATGTTCCTCCTCCTTTGCTTCCTGATAGGAGGAAAAAAGCAAAAGGCAATTCTTGAAGAATTCCTAGAATGGTTATAGTGTGATGTAGACTCTTCTATTGATGTGCATGCATGTGCAGCAAATAAATAATGGTGTAGAAAGCTCCTAAATAAATATGGGTGGCTTAAAGATGGTGTAAATATAAATTTTAAGAAATTATTATCTAATTACTTACCCATTAATTGATTGAATGTGTTTTGTAGCATATGGATGCATATTTGCATATTTAGAGGAAGAGAGTGCGCGAGCGTTCCTTGCTTGGAGTTGCAATATTAGATGTGTTATGCATTTTATCAATTTCCTTTCATACATTTTTTGGCATATAAATACCTTTAATTGTTGGATGTTAATAATTATTTTAGACTAACCTCTGTATTCGTTGAAGTGAATTTGCTCAAAACCCGACAAACTATATATAGGCTACCAATGACGTTATTGGATGACGTGCAAGGTTTGGATCCCGTTAAACCATGGATCAAAGTCAGTACAGTTCTCACGGTGTACAATTATACTAATTTTCATTGGATTGGTCTTTCATTAAATTTAGAACCATAAACCATACACATGTATGATCCCACGGAATCTCGAACATATCATAGTGTATTGAAGCCAATCACCACCTTGATTCACAGCCTTTTGAATTATTTTTACAAGAATATGTTTGGATCCCACATATGCTAAACCATGGACCGAAGTCGGCACAGTTCTCACGGTGTACAATTATACTAATTTCCATTGGATTGGTCTTTCATTAAATTTAGATCCACAAACCATACACATGTATGATCCCACAGGATCTCAAACATATCATAGTGTATTGAAGCCAATCACCACCTTGATTCACAGCCTTTTGAATTATTTTTACAAGAATAGGATCAATGTCACATCGATGAATGCACCTTGGCTTATCATATATCACAGATCCTAACAAGAAACTAGATAAGTCAATAGTACTCATTCAAATATGGTTTGTTGATTTCATTCTACATATAGGTGTGATTTGTGGAATATTTGCGTTAAAGTTTGTATAATTATTGTGCTTGGGTCGACCTTTCAACGAGTATACTCAAGGTCGGATAATTGAATTTCGAGAGAAGATGGTAATTGATATGAACACAAAGTTCATATTGAAAATCTAACTTATGAGTTAAGTTGTATTAGGTGGAGTTATATATAAATATGACCTTTTGTAGTTCAATATAATTATTTTTAGACGTGTAATTGTAATTCATTATGACTTTTTTTTAGACATGCGGTTGAAATTCAATATGACTATTGAGAAATAGTTTCTGTAAATCTGGGAATATATTGTCTCTATTAATATTATCTATGTTTGTAATTGTAGGAAATGCTTGGGATGTAACATTACAGCCGAGATATAACTATTTTTTAGTGACTTGCTAGACCGTAGTCTAGCTGAAATTTTATGTTAGACCACAGTCTAGCAAATCTTAATCATATAACTTGAGCTTAGGCTGTTGTCTAGCTGAAAACTTTGACTAGATTGCAGTCTAGCAAAGACTGTTATAGTAAAAAAATCAACACTTGTATAACTCTCTCCCCAATATATTATGCACGAAATATATTAGTTCCCAAACATTGTCCACATATTATATTATTTCATGTACATGAACAAAATACTTGCACAAAATACGTCATATGTACAACTACTTACATATACGCACAAAATACTTCCATCTATCTTATCCATTATCAACACGTACATAAAAAGCGTGACTTTAACATGTCCATAAACTATGAACATCTTATACAACCAATTACATCTAACCTAAACTACTTCCATATACATGCAAAAAATACTCTCATATATCTTGTCCATTATCTTTAGAATCTTATTATATTTAGAATTTATTCTATTTCAAATTCGAAATGAAATTATTTTCAATAATTAGAACTATATAATAATAAGAAATTGATTAGAAATTTCTTTTTATTCAAAATAAGAATTTCGTTATGGTTATGGAATGACTCGTTAATAATGGCTATTCTATTTATTGATATTCATTCTATATTGATGATATAAATTCTCTATTAAATCATTTTGATAATTATTATCAATAACAACATAATAAATAGAAAAAATAGAAATATATAAACATATTCAATACATAGATAATAAATAAATAATATATTTGTTAAATTTATTAAATAATGAATATTAATATATTTAAGTAAATAATGAATATTTCGAATGATATAGAATAATTAAATAATTCATAATAATAAATAAAGTCATTTTTTGTTATGTTATAGAAGATCCGCCCTAAGGATAAGAATAAAGAAAAATGAAAGAGAAAGGTGCAATGCAATCCAAATAATGCAATTCAGATCATAATAAAGCATTTCTCAGTTTTCATTATGAAAGGTGGAAGCTAAGACAAAAAAAAAAGAATCGACCGTTCAAGTATTCCAAATTCCACGAGAAAAATAATAGAACGAGGGGCAAATATATGTGTATATATCTATCTATATTGAATTGCAGATACAGAAATGATAGAATCATTTTTTATTGGACCAAATATGGGTTTCCGATAAAGATGAAAGAAGATAGACAAGAAATCAAATAGGAGGAAACACTATTGACATAGGAATCGGTATCTAATGAATTCAACGGTTTCAGCCTAATACAAATGGAAGAAAAAGGGCAAGTAGATCATAATGAGATACTAGTCTTAAAAGAAAGGTAGGGGGATATGGCGAAATTGGTAGACACTACGGACTTAATTGGATTGAGCCTTGGTATGGAAACCTAGCAAGTGATCACTTTCAAATTCAGAGAAACCCAAGAATTAAAAATGGGCAATCCTGAGCCTAATCCTATTTTCTGAAAACAAATAAAGGTTTCGAAAGCAAGAAAAATGGTAGGTGCAGAGATTCAATGGAAGCTGTTCTAACAAATGGAGTTGAATGCGTTGCGCTAATAAAGGAATCCTTACAGCGAAACTCAAAAAAAGATGAAAGAGAAACCTATATACATACGTATACGTACTGAAATATTTCAAATGATTAGTGACGACCCGAATCCATTTTTTTTATATTTCTATCAAAAATGATATATGAAAAATGAAAGAATTGTTGTGAATCAATTCCAATCTCCAAGTTGAAAAAAGAATCAAATATTCATTGATCAAATCATTCACTCCATCATAGCCTGATAGATCTTTTGAAGAACTGATTAATCAAACGAGAATAGAATAAAGATAGAGTCCCATTATACATGTCAATACCGACAAAAATGAAATTTATAGTAAGAGGAAAATTCGTCGACTTTAAAAATCGTGAGGGTTCAAGTCCCTCTATCCCCAAAACCCTAAAAAGGCACATTTGCCTCTCTAATTATTTATCCTTTTTCGTTAACGATTCACAATTCGTTATGTTTCTCTCTCATTCATTCTACTCTTTCACCTCTTTCACAAAGGGATCTGAGCGTAAATTATTTTTTTATCACAAGACTTGTGAATATATATGATACACGTACAAATGAACATCCTTGAGAAAGGAATCCCCATTTCAAATTGGAATGATTAACAATACATATTATTTGTCTACTGTACTAAAACTTGCAAAGTCTTTTTTTTTTAGATCCAAGAAATTCCAGGGCTTGGATAAGACTTTGGAATACTTTTTTGCGTATTTTTAATTGACATAGACCCAAGTCATCTATTAAAATAAGGATGATGCTCCAAAATGATCGGAATAGCTCAGTTGGTAGAGCAGAGGACTGAAAATCTCCATGTCACCAGTTCAAATTTGATTTCTGACACATGAGGAATTTGTATGAGTATCTCTTCTACCAATTAATTGATACAGTTACCCATACATATTCATTAATAGTATATATCATGATAAATACATACAGTTCTCCATACACCTTTTCAACAACGGAACTGGAAGCAGATCGAGTTGGAAACTATTGAGGACGGGTTTCAAAAAACATATATTGTTATTCGTCAGCGATGAAATCTGGAAAATGGTGATAATGGCCGCTGCCATCGTAACCAACCAGGAGGGGCAGCATCGCGGCCAGCAGAACGTCACAACTGTGGAAGCTTTGACCAATGAAACGACGAAAAGAGGAAAAACCCCCTTAGTCGACAACAACCTCCGTCACCACCAAAAATGACCCCAGCCATCGGAGTTGAAGAAAAAATCGCGACCACCCCAGATTCATCAATCTCGCTTTGATTTACACAAAAATAGGAATTTCAGGCCCAAAAAAGCCATGAAGTTTGATGGAAAAAGAGTCTCCTCCGTTACTGAATATACAGTTTCAGATCTACAATGTTTGACACATTTTCAGACCCCAAAATGATCGTAAACATGCTCATATTGTGATTATCGACAGTTAGAAGCCATTTCTGACCCAAGAAGACCGTCAGGGACGGTCTCACGTGCCCCCATGCGCCATCGCTGGCAACTGAATCCATCTCTACCCGTTTTGAGTTTCGCGGGTTGACCTTCCCACTAGTCTAGACAGGTGCTCACCACAATAGCCCAATGATGGCTCATGAGAAGCTTAACCAAGCCCACGAAAGAAGCCCACTAGAGCCTCAGCCAGTGTCCACCTGCAACCTGCGAGAGACCAGGAGCCATCCACGGTCGACCTGATTCTTGTCACCCTTCAGCCTGCAGCCTATTGGAAGCAGCCTTTGGGCCTGCTGTGATCTTCATGCCCACTTGACAGTTTAGTTCATATATGGACTTGCAATGCTTTCAGGAAAAATTCCATAAAATGAGTTGCTTCAACCTCGTTCAAAATTCAGTTAGTTAAGGTTATACAAAACCGATTTTCAGAAGCATGGGTTGCCGAATGCAAACAAACGAAGGATATCAAATTACAAGTTAAGTATTTATTTTAAAACTATTGCTTTTCCTTTAAAAGTATATTATCTATTCAAAATAAATTTGGTGATTGCATAAGCCTATTGTATAATGTCTTAAGAAAATATATTTACACAATTTTTCAAGTATACTGAATAATTAGTTGAGATTGATTCTACGTTAATTATGTGGGGTATTATTAACTGGCTCTCCATATTTAAAATTTATCACGCTTTAATGTAATTATAAAAATTACATTTATCACATTTAAACCATCTATCTTGAATTTGATAACTCAACCATATTGAGGATAGCACAAGATTACCATCGATGTGATAAATCTTAATCATGCTGAATAGATTTTTTGTTTGGTATGCATCGGCCAATTATGTTTAAATACTTTCTCTTTCTTTTTTCTGTGTAAAAGTGCAGAAAAATAAGGGTTAAGCAAACAATGAGAATGGAAACACCGTGACGACGGAGAATAAAATTGTCTTAACGACAGGATTGAAAAGGTCATGACTACGAGAACGGAGACGTCGTAACAACAGGAACGAAATTGTCTTGACGGTGGAAACAGAAATATCTTGATGACAGAAATGGATAGGTCGTTACTACGGTAACGGAGATCTCATGGCGACAAAAATGGAGTCTTGGCAATGAGAACGAAATTGTCTTGACGACGGAAACAAAATTGTCTTGACAACAAAAATGGAATTATCTTGACGACAGGAACAGAATGGAAACTGAAATGAAAAAAGTTGGAAGCAAAATTACATGGAGAATCACATGATTACAAAGATATTAAAGTCCACTTCATGGAGTGGAAATCAACTTGAAGCTCCCGATCAAAAGTTATGGTAGTTTTCGTTGGTGTTATTCAGAAAAGTAAATATATGAACACTTTTCAAATTTAATTTCTAGACTGTATCAATTTAGATAGTATTACATAGAAAATAATATATCATTAGAAATATATGGATGTCTACTTCTTAAAAAATTTTACAGAACTTGATTTGGAGCTCTCAAGTAAAAGTTGTGATAATTTTCATAAAGGTTGTTCATGAAAGGAGATTATACATAATTGTCAGCTTCGAAAATTAAACTATATTGACTGGAAGCCAACTCCACGACGAATATTATATCAATGGAAAAATACAGAAGTCTACTTATTGGATACCTTTGCAGAATTCAATTTGGAGCTTTTGATCAAAATTTATAAACTCGATTTAGAGCTTCCGAATAAAAATTATAATAATTTTCATGAAAATTATTCAGGAAAATAGGCTATGCAGAACAGAAAATTTCAAAAATTATACTGCGTCAATTGGAAGCCAATTACATGGCGAATTATATATCATGGAAGCATATGAAAATCAATTTCTTGAAGAATTTCACGGAATTCAATCTAAAACTCTCGATCAAAACTTATGGCATAATTACTTGCAGAATGCTTATAACACTAATACTTGGTGTCAACTCTCTCTTTTCTTCAACAACAATGGAAATTAGGGTGTGAGTTCTTCTTCATAATTAAAGCGGTTATTTGTTTGAACCTAAGTCCTCATCTTAAAAGAAAAATAGCAATTCATAAGTCTTACTCTCAAAATTAAGACAGGGTCATGGTTCTTTAGAGCGGGCAGTTCGTAAAACCTTCTCTCATAATGTAAACAGGTCCATTGTATTTTATTTGAGCCTAAGTCCTCATCTCAAAAGAAAATGGGTAGTTCATAAATTTGTCTCTTAGAATGAAAATAGGGGGAGATAGTTCTTTATTTAAACATAAAGTCCTTGGGAAAACGGCAATTCATAAATCATTCTCTCAGAATAAACAAAATGAAGACGGGAACCATGGTTCTTTATTTGAACCTAAACGAAAATATCATATGTCATTCTCTTTAAAGGAAATTAAAGTCTTATCCGCCAGAACGAATTTCACAACTGAAAAGATATTTATTCTCTAACAAAGATCGAAGTCACGAGAGCAGATTCTGTTACAAAAAAATTGAACTAGAAGTGTTTGATAACAGATTCTGCTACAGAATCAGTTATTCTCAAGAACACTATGAGCCCAAAATTTCCTATGTGTTTGATAACGGATTCCATTGAAAGCTTGAAGTTGGTACAGGAATTGATTTTGATCTCCAAAATTTTGCTAAAATCTTTTAAGAAAGAATGAAGTACAACAAAAGGGAGTTCAATAGAAAAAAAAATTTCACAAACAAAGCGATTCTCATTGATCGAAGCAGAAATACAAAGGAAAAATACAAAACAAGAAATGGAAAAAGGAAAACAAGGAAACAGAAGAAACTCTACCAGTTTGTAGGAAGGAAAACAGGAAAAATTCTACCAATGAACGTGGGGCATCAAACTCGAACCCTTGTGATGAAATTATGAAACGGTACACTTATTCCTTATTAATTTCAATAAATTATTATGTTATTGTTCTTGTACAATATTTTTTTCATAGATCTTAACTTACAAGAGAAGAAAAAGAAAAATGAATGGGAGAAACTCTATCAATGAACTTGTATTGAAGAAAATGAGAAAACTCTACCAATGAGCTTGTAGCAAAGGAAACTGTAGAAACTCTACAATCAATAGTCATTCTCAAAAGAAAATTAGAAGTCATCTTCAAACAAACCAGTCCATGTGAACGAGAAAAGTAACAACGGAAAAAGAGCTATGCAGATAAAGAATAGAGAAATTTTTCTAGGTCTTGAAGAAAAGAAAATTACAAAAAGATGCAAAAGAATATGGTTGCATCCACGACAACATTTTCAATAGAAGGGTTGGTAGCAACATCCTCAATGGTCAAATAGCTTCTTGAACAATTGTTTTTCATGTTTCTAAGAAATACTTGTAAACTGGAACGGGAAGACGTAACAGCAAATGAAGGAGAATTAATCATCATCGACAATAAGCTGACAAAAAAAATGGCTCGAAAACCGCAAAACATTCGTAAATAGGAACAGAAGAACATAACGGCAGAAAGAAAATGAGATACATCGACAGCGAACAGTAAAAAAGTTGTCAAAAAAATACGTCACATGTTTTCGAAAAGCACGTGAGAACAAAAATGGGTAGGCGTAATAATGATCATTACACTTCAACGAATAAAAATTTGTTGAGTGTAATGGGGGCCAATGAGCAGATAAAATCTCACATGACACGTGACAAGATCTAGACCAAATACTCAATCAAAGGGAGAACCATAAGATCAAGGTGGTTATGAAAATGAGACCAATCAGAAGAAAGTACACAGCTTGCCTACGTGACAATCTCTAAATAGGAAGATTTATTATTATTTAATTATCATCTCCATGTATAAATAGAGGCATATTTAACAACATAGAGGACACATACCTACACAAAAAATACAAGAGAATATCAAAGGTTTTCCCGTGATTTTTCTTTCCTTGATGGGTTTTTCACGTAAACTATTGTGTCATTACTCTCTCATTCTCTCTCTTAATAATTATCTTTATTATTTATTCATAAAGAATTCCCCATCCGAAAAAATCATTTATAAGTGCCACACGGTCTCTCTCTGGTTCTTGGTATCTCAGGATTTCTCCATTTCTCTCAACTAATTTCTTCCATGACTTCCTCAAGAAGCTTGTTTCACCTTCAAAAATTTTGCTCTTCCATTTTCAAGATTTGCGTTCTTTCAATTTTTAACATTTTTCTTCCTTCCATCTTTTTCTTCCTTGTCCAATTTTTATCTCTTCAATATTCTAAAAAATTTCAATATTTTTTGTTAATGAGATTTCTTATAAGTTTTCTAAAGATTTTTAATAAGTTTTACTAAAACAAAGTTGATGATGTAGAACTCACTAGAAGTATCACGATGTTTTCAAGATGGTTTCAAGAACACTTAAGGATGACTTCAAGTTATCTTCTAGATGCCTTCAAGATCTATTTTGAATATTAGACTATCAAGATGTCTTCATGCAGTCTTCAAAGTGTCATCAAGATGGCTTTAATGCCATCAAGATGTTATCAAGATGGTTTCAAGATATCTTTAAAATGCCTTCAAGGTTCCTTTAAGATATATTCAAGACGTCTTTAAATATATTTTGATCTTGAGGATATCTTGAAAACTTCACGATCTAACATGAAGATTTCATTGTGTGTCTTGAAAATTTCACGAGAACTTCAAGATATCTTCAAAATGACTTGAATTGATGGTGAGTACGAAGTTGTATTAGCCAAAATCAATGATCAGATTTATTTTAAGCATCGTACTTTTCTTGATGCCTTATTTTTAGAATTAAGGAATAAAAATATAGATTTCTGAACAAACCGAGATTGTAATTACAAAACGCGAGGTTCCCATTCTGTCGCTGAAAGTTAGAGAACAATCAGAAGCTAGAAGAGAGAGACGCGGACAAAGAAGAGGAAGTCGTGGTGGAGCAGTCAGCTAAGATATTGTCATGGCTACCTCAGCCTCTATGGACGGCATCGCAGCCGCAGCTCTCAGGTCCGTGCTTCAACGCGTCCAGCAGGCCGCCCAGCGATCGGGCCGTGGGTCCCATCAGGTCCGGGTCGTGGCTGTCAGTAAGACGAAGCCAGTCTCGGTCATCCATCAGGTTTACGATGCTGGACAGCGCTGCTTCGGCGAAAACTACGTTCAAGAACTCGTCGAGAAAGCTCCTCAGGTTTTGTTTTTTTAATTCTAGATTGTATGTCATACATCGTTGTTTAATGACATTTTATTTCTAAAAATCATGATTCTTTCCGTATCTGAATAAACTATACTCTTTTGGCTGTTCGAGTAATTAAGTGAGCGCGGAAATTTGTATATCAATCATTAGAACAGAAGTGTCGAAACTTTAGTGATGATAAATTTGGAACTGCAGCTCCCAGAGGACATAGAGTGGCATTTCATTGGCAATCTGCAGAGCAACAAAGTAAAACCGCTTTTGAGTATGTTTCACACTGTTTCTTTCAAATTGTTTTACAAGTTGTGTCGTATTAAATAAATAAGTTACGAAATGTTTAGCTTGCAGCTGTAACCTTTATATCTGTACTCGTTAGCCATTCTTGTAATCTTCGTCATGCTCTTCTAAATAAATAACAAAATTGTTTTGCAAAATGCGGCGTTTTGCAAATCTGTACTCGTTAGACATTATTTGTGTTCTAGCTGTTCATCACGGATAATATTGAATCCTAAATGTTTCTCCTTTAATGTTTTGCAGATGGTGTACCAAACCTTGCAGTTGTAGAGAGTGTGGATGATGAGAAGGTGCATTTTTATCTGCTCTTTTTATCTTGTAAACCCTTCTTCCAGCAAATGGTATTTTTTTTTTCATTTTTTGGCTGAAGAGGTTTTGGTAATTCACTCTTGTTTTCATGATGTGTGCCGTTTCCACTAAAACTTAATTATGTTTTGGAAATAGTAAGGATGACGAGAGTGATGGAATTAAGTTAAGCTCTTCTTCAGTTCGTCTTGTGGATTTTTCTCTCTAGCTATTTGCCTAAGAATATGCTTACATAAAATTTGAGTGGAGACATTGAACATTTGTAGATTATAGTAAGCAGGACAACAATATTTTAATCGTGAATACAGATTATGTTATAATCAGATTTCAGATTCTGGTTTTCATCCTATTCAAAATGGTCCTTTTGTGTATGTTTGGATGTCATCAAGTTGATTAATTCCTTTCCAATTTTCTATAATCATTTCTTCAGATTGCGAACCGTCTGGACCATGCTGTTGGAAGTATTGGAAGGAAGCCACTTAAGGTTTTTGTCCAAGTGAATACCAGTGGAGAAGAATGTAAGTTAATCAGCTTTTGTTGGTATAAATCAGACTGTGTTTTCCGGTTCTGAATTAGTTGTCATCAAACAACTGCTACAAATGACTTGAATGAAAGAAGTGATTGGTGAATTCTACTTTTAAGTTTTTGACACCCTATGGCATAGGGCAGTTAGACAGCACAATTAGTCTGTGCCTACAGACTTGCACTTGAAGAATTGGTTGCAAGACTAAGTGATGCTTATAGTTATTTGTCTTTGTTGCGCGTCATTTTTGTTGTATGTCTATGATAAGTTTTCCATAAGCTTTATTCTGTTAGTGATTCTTTTAGATTTTCAACCTCCGCTTACTTCATTTGATCTTCACTGAGTCAGCATTTTATCATGTGTTACTAGTTAATTTTCAATCTCATTTTGATTATGAATACTGCTAGTTAGCTGCTAACAATATTATGAATTTCAAGGATTTTAAGCATCTTTGTCACATAATGAGCTTTTTGTCTTTCTAAATGTTTGGCCTGCGCAGTAGAAATGTCAAGTTACTGCTCTTCGCTAGAGTTGAACATGATATTAATTTTCCATCAGGAGATTCATCAACTACCAGTTCTCATAAGAAATTTTTGATATAGCACCTCTATTTGTCTTCAAATATATCTCTTTGAGGGTTATACAATTGCCAATTGCTTTTGGAATGCTTTGAGAATCTGAAAGCTTGATTGATAAGTGGATTGCTTAGATTTACCATTTGCACAGGCAGCAAAACGACTTCTCTTTTTCTCTTTTTCTTTTCATTAAAACTAATGGTTCTCCATTCGACATGTAACATATCAATATCTAATGGTTCTCCATTCTGCCCATTCATTTGTAAAACTCTTCAATATCTATCTGTTTTCACTACAGCAAAATTTGGTGTTGAGCCCTCTGGTTGTGTGGATCTTGCTAAACATATTAGTTTAAACTGCCCAAATCTTGAGTTTTCTGGCCTGATGACCATTGGGATGTTAGATTATACCTCAACCCCAGAAAATTTCAAGGTGATTGCTACATTTAAATATGAATTTTTATTTGATTGTTTTCTACTCTGTCTCCACCACTCAACCTCTTCCTTCCAGCAGTCTACTGTACTTGTTAAAATCTATACTGACCCTATTATGTTGAAAAAAATTTCAGACATTAGCAAACTGCAGAAGTGAGGTTTGTAAGGAACTTGGGATAGCAGAAGAGCTATGCGAGCTATCAATGGGCATGTCTTCAGACTTTGAGCAAGCTGTAAGCAAGTTTCTTTATGTTATCACAAGTTTCATGCTAGTATAACTTGCACCCTTTTTCGCCTTTTTTTTTGTTATTGCTGTGTGAGTGGTTTCATGAAACCTTCTTCTCCTATAAACCTCATTGTAGCTTATGATTAAGGAAAACATAAGCTTATAGAACTGAGTACTTGATGCTAAAATGTACTTATAATGGGCTGGCACAGCACTATTGTCACCTTCCCCTCTTATCTGAGCCCAAAAAAAAATGGAAATTGCTTCTGTAGAAGTTTGAAATTACATTGTTAGTCTTTAAAGAAAATCTAGGCAGTAAAATGACCACGGAGAAATGGTTGTCGAAAGGATCGAGCTACTAACAACTATTCTTTTTGTTTTGCAGATCGAAATGGGGAGTACAAATGTCAGAATTGGATCTACCATATTTGGGGCAAGGGAATATCCCCAAAAAAATTAGAAAGTGTTTGTGTGACCTGAAGATTAGTGGTTATTCTTGTAATAATTTCATTCAACCTCATATGTCAGAGAATACAAGCTAATGTATATGTGGTTGCTCTTTCTCTGTAACACTACGAGGAAACTGTACATTCAGAGTAATATGTATATCTGTGAAGCGCTGTGCGTTGCTTCTGTGGATGATTAGGATGATTTCTCCCCAAGAAAAGTATTTTAAACAAGACTTTGCAATGTGTTTACAAGTGTTCTCATTTCATTTCTCAATAGATAAAACATCAAACAGGTAGCTCTGTATATTTCTTCTAGAAGATTTTTTAATTCTTTCATAGCAACTAGAAAGAAATTCTTTAATCATAAAGAATTCAGTTCATATGTGTAATATTTATTCAGAAGTTTAGTTTTTCACAACTTAATAACGTATGATGGAATCATCAAGAAAATAGCATACCCTAAGTTATGTTATGGTTAAATCAAAACAGATGGAACCCCACATTGCTAGGTAAAATAGTACAATTTTTTCAAGCTTTTCAAGCCTCAAAGGAAAGTGAAGAGAAAACAGACTTGTATATCTTGTTATTAAGCTAGTGATATCTGTCTATTAGGAAATGAAAATAAACGGCATCAAAAGAAAGTGAAGAGAATAGACTTGTATATCTTGTTACTAAGCTAGTCATACATGGCTACTAGGAAATGAAGATAAACGCCAGATCGGCCGATCACGAAAACAAAAAGGTGAGAGAAGATATATTTTTCAAATTTTTGTCTGATTGTTTAAGTCACTGTTTTGACAAATATGACGAGATCTAAATTTCTTGTTTTAAGATAAGTGTCAAGTTTTATACCATAATATTTTTTTATCAGATCAATTTATATACTAAATTTTATTTAATCAAGTGATGATTGATTAATCGATAAATTAAATAAGTGATGAAATATAAATAATCAATAATAAATGATTAACAATCTGTGATCAGAACTTAACGTCAATCTAGGATTATTCTTTACCGAACATCGCTCTAATAAGTAACAAATTGTTTAGGTAGCATTCCTCTAGCAAATTACGGAGGTAGGCAGGCCTGACGATACCCTCCACAACTTACAAGCATGGCCTAATATGCATCATAATCATGTTGCTCTTCCAATTTGCATTTTCTGCAAACTAGCTCAGTTTCCGTTTGCCAAGCCATGTCTTCGAGCATGAATTATGAGCAAAGCAAGGCCTTTAATCAGTTCTCTGAGACCATCCCAACCACAACCATCTCCTCAGCCGCCGACCGATACCACCATTACTACTACTATAACCAAGTCATTCAATGCTACCATCAACCGCCTCTCATCTCAAGGTGCTCATCATCAGGTTCTTCTCGCTTACTCTTCTATGCTCAATACCAACACTCCTCCAGATGCTCATACCTTCCCTAGTCTGCTCAAAGCCTGCACCTTTGAAAACCTCTTTTCTCACGGTCTTTCATTTCATCAATCTGCCATAGTTAATGGGTATTCCTCTGACGCCTACGTTGGGTCTTCTCTCATCAATTTCTACATGAAATTTGGCCGGATCAGTACCGCTCGTAAGATGTTTGATGAAATGCCTGAGAGAAATGTTGTTCCCTGGACTGCCATTATCGGATGTTATTCACGTGAAGGTGATATCAATGCTGCATTTTCTATGTATAATGAAATGCGTGGCCAAGGAATTCAACCCACTTCCGTTACCTTGTTAAGCTTGCTTCCTGGAGTTTCAGAGCTTACCCTTGTGCAGTGTTTGCACTCTAGCGTGATTTTATATGGTTTTGATTCCGATGTCACTTTATCAAACTCTATAATGAATACTTATGGTAAATGTGGAAGAATAGAGGATGCTAGAGACTTGTTTGAGGTGATGAATAAGAGGGACATAGTTTCGTGGAACTCCTTGATATCGGGCTATTCCCAAAATGGGGATATTAAGGAAATATTGCAGCTTTTACGTAGAATGAAGAATGAAGGAACCGAACCTGACAAACAAACGTTTGCCTCAGCTGTGTCTGCGTCTGCTATGAAGAGCGATTCCAAATTGGGAAAGTTGGTTCACTGTCTGATTCTGAAAGCTGGATTGGAAGTTGATCACCAAGTTGAGACATCACTTATTGTTCTGTACTTAAGATGTGGGAACACCGATGTGGCGTTTACAATATTCGAAAGAACAATAGAAAAGGATGTAGTTTTGTGGACGGCAATGATGTCAGGACTTTTGCAGAATGACTGTGCTGATAAGGCACTGAAGGTTTTCGATGAGATGGTAAGATCAAGAGTGAAGCCAAGCACTGCTACCATTGGCAGTGCTCTTGCAGCTTGTGCACAATTAGGCTCTTATGATATTGGAAGTTCCATTCATGGTTTTATATTAAGGCAAGGAATAAAACTAGACATCCCTGCTCAAAACTCTCTTCTTACCATGTATGCGAAGTGTGGCCATTTAGTGCAAGGTTTTTTGGTTTTTGACAGTATGGCCACGAGGGATTTGGTTTCTTGGAATGCTATTGTTTCAGGATACGCGAAAAATGGGTTTTTAAGATATGCCTTGTTGTTCTTTAACGAAATGAGAGTTAATCTTCAAAGACCGGATTCAATAACAGTCATTTCTCTTCTTCAAGCTTGTGCTTCCACTGGCGTGCTCCATCAGGGGAAATGGGTTCATAACTTTGTAATAAGAAGTTGCCTAAGACCTTGCATTATGGTGGATACTGCTCTAGTTGACATGTACTCTAAGTGTGGAGACTTAAACACTGCGCAAAAGTGTTTTGACCGGATGTCACAACGGGACGTTGTCTCCTGGAGCACGATTATTGCTGGATATGGTTGCCATGGGAAAGGAGTGAGCTCTCTGAGGATATTTTCTGAATTTCTCGATTCCGGGATTAGACCAAACGATGTAATTTTTCTCTCGATTCTCTCTGCTTGTAGTCATAGTGGACTTATAGACGATGGTTTGAGTATATACCAAACAATGACCGAACAATTCGGTATTTCTCCAAACCTTGAACACCGTGCTTGCATCGTTGATCTCCTAAGTCGAGCTGGAAAGGTAGAGGAGGCGTATAACTTCTATAAGAGGATGTTTAAAGAGGCAGCAGTTGATGTTTTAGGCATACTCCTTGATGCTTGTAGAAGTAGTGGTAATGTAGAAGTTGGTGAGGTTATTGCCAAAGATTTGCTCACGTTGAGGCCTGTAGATGCGGGGAACTATGTACAATTGGCACACACATATGCTTCAATGAGAAGATGGGATGGTGTTGGAGAGGCATGGAGTCAAATGAGGTCTCTGGGTCTGAAAAAGCTTCCAGGTTGGAGTTCTATTGAATTGCATGGAACCCTTGTAACTTTTTTTTCAGATCACAATTCACATCCTCAAGTTGAAAATATAATGTCAATATTAGGATCCATAAATAGTGTCATTAGGAAATCAGTAATTGATGATGAAACTAGCCAGAGCCAGATGGATGATCATTCGAGGCTGGGTTTACTTGCTTGATAATGTTTCATTTTCAATTGTGAAAAATATGATTTTTCGATAATTTTGTTACATTATAATTGTATGAGAAAGAAGAGTACTGACATGAACCCATTTACTAGAGGAATGGGTGCATGCTCTTTAACCACTGGGTCGACATGATGTTTCGATTTTGATTTACTAGAAAATGAGAAAATATATGAAAAGAAGAAAGTTCTCAGGTGATATATGGAGGAAACTACAAGCGAGTTTGTTCTTAGAATAATTTTCTCATTGTGATGTTTATTCAGTAGTCATTGAAGGAGCTTTACTGTAGAAAATCGAAGGAGGACATTCAGAGCTAGACAAGCAAACATAATTGTATTAATCTGATCCAGTAACGCTCGTAAACTTTCAAATGAGTAATATTACCATCTAGACTCTTTTTTTGTCAAAGTTCTAGACTTTCAAAATATGTAAAATTTTCCATATGCTTCTTACTTCCATTAATCTTTATAAACATTAAAATTTGTCATCTGTTTCTTACTTCCATTAATCTTTATAAACAATAATAAAATAGTCTAAATCAATAATTATGCTCCACAACAAACGGAGCAATTTTTGGCATTGAAAACTTGACGGAAGTAGAATTTTGTTTATTTTGAAAATTCCCTTACTCATTTAAAAGTCGTATGATTGTAAATTATCAAATAGTCCAAAGTTTAAGAATGACTTTGGATTTACCCATTAATTTAAATGCCACTTCCGAAATAGAACACAGCTCTGTTCTATATAATTAATAATTAGTTTTGAGCTCAATCCCCAGTAATAGCAACAACTTGTCACTTCTCAAAAATAGTTTCTCCTTCAATTATAAGATTCAGTTCACCTTAGGTCACATTACAATCTCAGATTATAACATAATTAGTGTGAATCAGATTACAAAAACAAAATTTCATATTATTGACATCAACATAACTGAAAAATGTTCTTTGTATTTAAACTAGTCAATTAATTGCCAAACAGGCAGTTTAACTCACTAATCACACTACATCTAGCTATTCTTACTCCTCGAATCAATTTGACGAATGCGTAATGATCTTGGAGCCGGTCACATACAGAATAAGGCTAAGGAACTGGGCTAAAACCCCATGAAATGGTAAATCCGAGATATAACTTATCAGGCAACAACCATGCTTCTTCTGATCCTCAGTATAAAAATCTGTTCTGATGGTAATTTATGTTAGCTTTGATACTATGTCAAAGGAGTTCGCTTGTTGCCCATCAATTGTTGGTTACATTGGCGCATGAACAAGAAGAGAACAACACTTCAGGGAGGTGAATCCAGTAGAGCCGAGGCATCAAAGTGGCCGACTACTCCTTCACTCAACAGACGCATGGCAGCTCCCTTAGAAAATTTCCTTGCGAATAAGAAACAAGGAACAAGTGTACAATTATTTCGACACCATTCTGTCCTGAACTCAGTCGCGTAGTATACATGGCTAATTGCCTGTTGGATTAATGCAAAACAGAACAAAACTGTCAAAAGACTATAATTAAAAAGAGAAAATTCCTCCAATCTCCCCTTTAGTTTGCGTAAAATGACATACACCCCTTCTAGTTTGAAAAATAACACTCAGGTCCACTTATTTAATAAAGCGTTTGTTTCTTTATGGAAAGATATACAGACCCGACCCCACTAATGTTTTAACTCAAAGCATAAAACCAGACCCAACTCGCATCGTTTAAAATAAAATGGTTTAGGGGAGAAGAATGTTTCGGGGTTATAACACCTACAATTTAAGAAAAAAGAAAAAAAGACAATTTTAGTATTAAAACTTATTTTAACGGTCATTAGTGTGAGAAAAATGTTATGGGTTTTTTTGCCCATGAAAACTTAAATCAGTGGAGGCTTGTGTCATATTTTAAATTAAATGGAGTGTACGTGTTATTTAAGCAGATTAGAAGAGATGTTGAAAGAATTTTTCCTAGAACGTAGTACTAGCTTAATATCACATAAAATTGAAGAAATCGGCATTTTGTATCCATAAATAGAGAAAAGAAATGAAGATTGGAAATCAAATGATAACACGACCTTTATTTCCTTGATTTGTTGAGGGCTGGCATTAGCATAGCTGAAAGTCATTGGATGCCACCCTTTATTCTCCATTTTTGTTGCAGACTCATTCCATAGGGTGTAAGTCAATGTTCGTCGTTCAAGTTCACCTTCAATGTTGGTCAACTAAGAAGAAATACATATAAACGCAAGGATTATAAACAAAAAATTTAGGATCTTAGAAAGATTCCTGCCACCAACCAAACCAATACGACGGAATAGAAAAATGCTAATTATGTTTTGTGGATTAGAAGAGAAGAGGATACTAGAAAAGAATGTTGAGAGAAACATCATACTAAAAAAAAGTATATAACAGAAATGAAAAGAAAAGAACTTACAGAAAGCAAAGTTGGAACGTAATGTTCATCCGGGATACAGTTGTGCTGCTTCTGAAGCTTCTGCATTTCATTACTGAATTAATATCATTAAACTGTAAATCTCTTTCATCAGATATGCAGCTCCTACGCTCTGAGAATATGTAAAACCCCAAAAGGAGCAGAATTTCATACAAATTATAGACTGAACAAATTAGAGAGAGATTTGTTAATCCCCTACTTTTCTTCCTCGATCTGACCCAGTTTCAGAAAGATAGTTCTGAATCACGACCCTAATTGCAGAAGACGAGTGAGATGAACCGCAACCACTAATTTCTGAATCACAAACCCTAATTTCTAAATCACAACTCCTTCCATTTGTTCACCCAATCCATAAGAAGGAGGGTGATAGAGAAAGGGAGAGAGCGGGAGAGAGATAGAGAAAGAGGGAAGGGGCATGATAGAGAGAAAAAAGAGAGCTTGTCAAGTAAGAGTGTTTGTTTTGTAAAAGGCAAGAAAGTTCTATGCCTTGAAAGTTCTATATTTTTCTTCCTCCTTGGTTTTAACTCTCTGTCTGTTGTTGCTTGTCAAGTAAGAGTGTTTGTTTTGTAAAAATTTATCTGGCTTTTGACTAAGAAAATTTAATCAAGATTTTTATATCATCGAGGTTCTCGTAGGAGTGTTAGTGGGAATAGGCTTCGGCAATTGACGGGCTTTGGAGGATGCTCCATTTGGTTATAATATTTGTTCAGTTTATATTATACAACAAACATGCATTAAATTTTGGTGAAGTTACTAATTGGATATTTTCTTTTCTTTCCTTTCTTGCGTTGTTGTAGGCAGCTGAAGAATCAATATGCTGAAAGTTTTTGCTTTGGTTAAATAATACATGTTTAGTGGCTAGGCCTTGGCTGGCACGGTGTAGGGGCTAGCATGAATTTTGATAATATATTAATAAAGAAAAATTCTTGAACCCTAAAAGTTTAGCATCCTCCCTCCCCCACTGAAAATGTTCTTGATCAGGACGTTGGATTTAGAACTAACAAAGCAAGTTTCTATAATTATCATTAGAAACTACATGTTGCATGCCAATTCTAGAACAGAAACAGAAACGACTTAAATTAAACATCATATAATTTACAAAAATTAACAAAATAAATTCATCATTCCTCCAAATAGATCAGGGATGAAATTTCACTTACATCATTCATCTTTCCCTTTCTGGTGTCCACAGGTGGACGTCGCTGCGAGTGAGAAGCAGCAAGGTAAGTTTACCAATGACACTACCAAAACTGTTAAATCTTAGTTTAACAGAGATAATAAAATAAAAACGTCAGCCGTATGTCAGCACACTGCCACAATCAGAGATAATAACGATTGTCGTCGTGGTATCTTATATGATTTACATGAATGAATTTCGCACAAGAACGCCGATAATTATACTGGTTCACAACCAAAACTAGAGACATTTTCTGCATTACATACCTTGCAATATTTCCTAAAGACAGGAAAGACAACCTCATCATCTACAATGACTTCTGCATGGCTTCGTACTAAAGTAATCCACTGAAATAACCAAAACAAAAAAATCTTAGCACCACTATGACTAGCCAAGAAAGTCATAAAGCATTAATGGGAATAGCAATATGACGACAAAGATGCTGCCAATGATATCTGAACAAGTCATGCTATTTGAACAGACTGGTTAATCTCTTGTCATAGACTGGTTATTCAAAATTTTCAGCGGGTAACCAACAGGTCCTCACACCAAATAAGAACAATTTGCTCATATAAGTCTAGAAACAGCACAGTAGTTATGCTCTCAAAACTAAACAAGTAAACAATTTGATGCATGCAAAAGTAAGCAATAGAACTAGATGGATGACCTGAGATCCTTTTCTCCATTTGGTCTTAGGTATCGTAGGTGACATTTTTGGGTTGTAGCGACCCTCTTTCACATCAAGAAAACTACAATAATTAATTGCATAAATTATGAGTCAAACAAATAGAAAATATAGTTGTACATCGAAACACCTATTTGTAATCCCTACTAGGGAGCCTTTATACCTGTCCACAAAACTCCTTGGAGAAGACATGAGATAGTTGTAAATATAGCTGAAGTTGTACAAGGGAACACAACTGCGGCATATGAAAATGAACATTTGAGTTACATATAAATTGTCAAATCCGGTTAACTAGATGCACCTTTACCACTAGGAAGCTAATATAACAGTCACAGCAACAACCTAAACCGAATTGCAAAAAGTTTCTTCATGTTAATTATTTTGCAAGGTAAACGGATAATAACATGATTATGCATCCACTGTGAACAAGGTGCGGCCATGCAACATCCTCCACTAGTCACTAGATGCATGTCCATCCTTGAATAAGTGGGGCATTAGCATTACAGGAGAAAATTTTGATGATGTATAAAAGAATTAGAGACAAGCACATTTAGTAAAACTTTACTCCCACCCCCGTACAGACCTCATTTCTAGGTGAGCTACTATTTATTGTAGTGGAACATACACACGCATTAGGTAATCTAAGCTCCATCCGAACTTCTTAATGATTTGGAAGCCTTCATGCAAGGTACACATTAATTACAGAACCGAATTTATGTGGAATGAAGAAGGAAAGGACAATAATCATAATGACAACGGAACCAACCTGTCAGAGAGGAGAACAAATCTTCGATTTGCAGGATCCTCAAGAGCTACTTCGAGCAACAACCTTTCCGCGGCGATCATACTTGACTCTCCCCACCCCACCTGCAATGCAAAATATTCAACTTTTAACTCCGAATAATTTCATCTTTTATAGTTTTCTATTGCTAAACAAAACAACTTCCGTTAAACATTATAGCAAACCAGTATTAAGATAGTACATTAACAATTCACTCCTTGAACTTTCTTGCCTTGTACTACAACTACCTGAATGCTATTCTTCAGTTGCCGACCATAAAAGAAATGCGACCTCGTAGTTGATTCGTCAAATACAAATCCGGGTGCCGAATGAATATAAATCGAGAAGTTCGCAACGTGGCCATGCTGAGAATCAGAATTCCAAATCAATATCCTGAGAAATGGCCAGAAATTACAAAAGAAGCACTTCAAAGTGGGGAAAACGAAGCCCAACCAGACCTCGAAAAAGCTGGCCCAGAGAAAATCGAGAGGAAGGTTCCGACGCGTGAGGAAGAGGAAGGCAATCTTAGGTCGACCAATGAAATTATCGGGAGATAATCTAGATCGGCGAGATATGGAAGCTGAGGAGAGATCGAATTGGGAGAGATAGTGAAGCCTGAGGAGTGCAAAGAAGCATAGTGCAATGGAGAGGGTGATCACAACCTTCCAGCACGACCACATTATGTGGCGTCCTGGTATTGATGATGCTTTCTTCTTCATGGTTCTTCCTGCAATTGAAACCAATAATTCTACAGCATTAAACTCAACAATTAAATCAAATGAATCAACGAGAGAGAGAGAGAGAGAGAGAGAGAGAGAGGCAGAGAGTACATGGACGGGGTATGGTGGGTAAGAGTGTGAAAAGGAGAAAGGGCATTGAATTTAAGGAGGTGTAGAACTGGGAAAATCTGCAGTCATTTCTAGACTCCTAGAGCTTCCAAGCAGGGAAAGATAACGGAAATCGACCTTGTTTAAAAACGTCACCGTCCTTGAATCTTCCATGCGTTTCTCGGTTAACTAGGCTGCAGCTTGGGCAAGACGTGGCGGACGCCGTTCTGAGCTTTTAAAATTGGATATAAACCACTATAACCTCGAATTTAGTCATTAGTTTTCAAAACTTATACTTTTGGTTCATAAATAAATGTTTGTTACTTGCTATCTTTGTTTTGTTTTCACATAAATAATTTAGTTTTGCTCCGCACGTTTTATTTTTTTTAGCTCTGAATAATTCTGAGTTTTAAGATACGTATTATTTTTATGCATGTCTCACGAATGATTTTCAAGAAGAAAAAATGTTTTCGATAAAATAAAAACTTGATTTTTTTCATGAAAATTGAGATTTTTGAAATTTTTTTCTATACATTATTAAATCAATTTCATATTTTGAAAACCTAATGAAGGATTTTGAGTCTGAAATTTTTACAGTAGATTCTTAACATGTTGATGCAAGTGATGTAGAAAAATTAAGTCAAAATTAGATCTCTGAGATTTTATATAATATTTGAAAGTTTCTACTTCGTACAGGGGAAAACAGTTTTTGGTATCCGAATTTAAGGTTTGTTTCGGTACATAGATCAACTCGTTTTGATCTAAATATTTTATAGTATTATTTTATATGTACATTTAGTAATTCTGTAAAGTTTCTTAATTTTTTTATGAGTTTTTCTCATTGAAACATATTTTTGAACGTTACTGTTTTACCTGGAGAAAAACAGTTTTCTGTTACGATTTAATTTTCATGTTTTCAGACTTAAACATCAGAATTTCACGGAATTTTATTCGAGAAACCCTAATATACTCACGGTCATCCAGTATGAATTTTAGAATCTTTTAGGAAACCGTACTTTAAGTTGCGACGGTTCTTACCGAGTCAGCACGTAGTGTTAGTTTTGGTTTTTAGCTTATCGTTTTGTACTGAATATATATAGTGCTATTGTTTCAGGAGTTTCATTTTTGTAGTTATTTAAGGGCGATCAGGTAAGTAAAATCTTATATATGTAACTGCATGGTTACTTTCCTATGTCTGAAAATGTGGATTTAACTTTGATTTTATCTTCCTTGTTTGGTTATTGTTTTGTGATGTATTCGATGTACTGTTATATTGTACTCTAAATGATGACGTATTCTATGATTCTGAATTTTTTACATAGTAATGTGATATAAGATATGAAAGACTATTGTATGATCATGGAACGTAAAACATTGTATGTAGTTAGAGCCATGTACCCACCAAGTCTCTGTATGTGTTACCTCGTCCTTCGAGAAAGTGTCTTTGAATATGTTATGGTTAATTATGTGGGAAGACAATTATTTCAACTCGTTCCACCTCATCGAAGGTGTGAAATGGTACTCGTGAGAAAGATCACTTGTACGTACCCTACAAATCTCTAAAAATACTCTCGTTAGTTATGTGGGAAGGCAATTACTGCAACTGGTCCCACATCTTCGAAGGTGCGGAATGGTACTCATTAGAAAGGTCACTTATACGTAGCTTACAAACTAACAGCTTACTTACGGGTAATCTCTATTCTGTTCTAGGTGTGATGATGAGTTCTAACGGAAGTTAGCCAGCAAACTCTATAAGAAAAGTTATGAACGATCTGAATAAATGAACATTGTGTTCGTAAAACTCTATAAGATTTAATGATGTACATATTGTATTCGATTGCCTTTGTTGATATTATGCATGTACGATTTTATTTACTGAGTATATTTTTATACACACTCTGTTTTATTCTAAAATTTTCATATGAGGAAGATGCTTTCATATCGGATAAAGTCTAGAGTCTCTGGCACGGGACTAAGTCAATGTCGTCCTTTTTGGAAAATATTAGAAATTTTACGTTATTTCGTTTAAGTTTAACTACTTTAGTTTAGTTTCTTTCATTAGACAATTAAGACTAGTAATTTGCAGTTATTTGATGTTTTGAATTTTTGTTTAATAAATCAGACTTCGTTAAGTGTTAATTTACTCTTGATTAGTTTTAAAAAAAATTGATCGAGCTTCCACGAGTTTGTTTTTCTGAATTTTGAGTCAATAGATGAGATTTTTTTATGAAATTTTTTTGAATGTTAAGAGTGTGTGCCTGAATTTAGGTTGTGATGTGTTTGTGACAAGGATAAAGTATTGAATTATTGATATGTGAACTCTAAATTTTTTGTGTGTTTGTCATAGCTATGAGTTTTTCGAATGATTCTGGATCTACCATTAATGACAGAGAAATTTCTGACATGGAGTCCAATTTCTCCCCACTCCCTACGAGATTTACAAGAAGGATGTTACTGGACCCAAATCGTAGACGTTCGATTAGAGTATGGAACCCATGGATCGTCATGAGAGGAGCACATAATCGTGTTGTAGTACCAAGCAAAAGGGGGTAGTACCCTCTTGCAGCTAGAGTTTTCCCCTCGAGAGTTGGGGATTCGATGTTTTCGAGCAAGACATATTGACCATCTGGATGAGTCGGTTGGGTCTAACGATGAAGAGGTTACCCAACTCTTACGTGTAGCTCGTAGATGACCACGATCTTGGGCTTCTGCCATTAGGGACTTTCCACCTGGCTGCGGTCCCAATGCATGAGGTCCCTAAACCAGAGGAAGACCAAACAAAAGATCTAGAGGAAGACCCGAAAGAAGATCCAAAAGAAGAATCAGATGAAGATTTTCACGAAGATTTTATGACTTCTATGGACAGTATGAAATAGGGATTTTATTTTTATTGTTCGCCTTAGAATAAGTGGTTTTGATTAAGGCTATAAGAGCATGTTTTTGTTGTGGTAAAACTGGGAATTTTTGGATGATTGCCCTGAGATTAACGACAAGCCTACCGGTCAAAGAACCGAAAATGTACCCAAAACGCAGGGAAAGGTTTATGCGATGACTAAGGCAGATTTGGAAGACGCTTCGAATGTGGTGTCAGGTACACTTCTCATTCATGGAGTTGCTGCATTGTGTTGTTTTATTCTAGCTCTATGCGTTCCTTTATTTCTGCTAAGTTCTCTAGGAAATTGAATGTGGAGACAGTACCTCTTGAGGTTGAGCTTTATGTGTCCACTCTTTAGGTGGTATTCTATATACAGACAAGGCCATCAAGTCTTGTTCTGTAGCAATTACTGATAGAGTGTTGGAGGCCACTCTTACTCTTTTAAGTATGCATGACTTTGATGTTATTCTTGGTATGGATTGGCTAGCTTAACTACGCCAATATCCTCTGTCGTGAATGGGAGGTAATGTTTAAACCTTCGGGTAAGTTGCGTTTCAAATTTAAAGGATTGTGTTTGCACGCACTACCTCGAATCATATCATCCCTGCAATCCAAATAATTGATAAGCAATGGTTGTTAGGGCTACTTGGCTAGCGTGTTGGACACACGGAAGTTGGAGGTAGAGTAGAGATTTTTTGAAAGTTTTTCCTGAGACGTTGCTAGGTGTACCACCCTTTAGGGAGATGGATTTCAACATCGAGTTAATTTCCAGAACAGCTCAAATATCTAAGGTGTCATACCTCATGGCTCCTGCAGAGATGAAAGAACTTAAAGAACAACTACAAGAATTATTGGACAAGGGCTTTATTCACCCCAGTGTATCGCCTTGGGTGCACCCGTTCTCTTTGTAAATAAAAAAATGGATCCAAGGGGCTTCGTATCGACTATAGGGAGTTGAACGAAGTTACCATTAAGAATAAGTATCTTCTACCCCGGACTAAAGATTTGTTTGATCAACTTCAGGGAGCTTGCGCTTTCTTAGAAATCGACTTATGATCTGGGTACCATCAACTAAGAATAAAGAAGGAAGATATGTCGAAGACTTCTTTTCGTACTCGTTATGGACATTACTAGTTTTTGATCATGCCTTTTGGTTTGACCAATGCCCATGTCGCGTTCATGGACTTGATGAATCGGGGTTTTCATGATTTCTTCGATCATTTTGTCATTGCTTTCATAGATGACATCCTTATCTACTGTAATTCTGAGGGAGAAGACGAGGAACATCTTAGAATCACACTTTAGATTTTAAAGGACCATAGGTTGTATGCCAAGTTTAGTAAGTGCGAGTTTTGGTTATCTAGGATTTCCTTTTAGGGACAATAGTTTCAAAAGAGGGTGGTTTATCTGTGGATCCGACAAAGCTAGAAGCAGTATTGAACTAGAACCGTCCAGTAAGTGTTAAAGAAATTAAGAGTTTCTTGGGATTAGCAGGCTATTATTGGAGGTTTATGGAGAAATTCTTTGAGATTTCTACACTGTTGACCAAGTTGACGAGAAAGATTGCGTTGATACCTGTGGTAAGAAGAGTATGGAAAGAGTTTCCAAGAGCTTAAGCAAAGATTAGTTTCAGCCCCAGTCCTTACGATGTCCTCTGGGAGTGCTCGATTTGTTATCTACAGCTATGCCTCACGAGTGGGCTTGGGTTATGTTTTGATGCAGCATGGAAAGGTTATAGCCTATGCGTCCCGAGAATTGAAAATCCATGATCTGGAACTTGCAGCAATGGTGTTTGCTTTGAAAAATTGGCGTCATTACCTCTATGGAACGAGGGTCGAGATCTACATAGATCATAGAGAGTCTGAAGTATCTTTTCACATAGAATGAGCTTAATATGAGGCAGCGAAGATGGTTGGAACTAGTCAAGGACTATGATTGTGTGTTTAACTACCATCCTGGAAAAGCAAGTGCGGTAGATGCATTAAGTAGGAAATCAGGCCCTCTTGCAGCCTACATTTCCACTCAGAAATTCTAAATGACTTGGAAAGTTTGGAGTTGGAAATCTTGGTCCATGAGGCTTCGACTATGCTTGCTCAAATGACAGTGCAACCTATACTTCAAGATAGAATACATGATACACAGAATGAGGACCTGTTCTTAGTGAAGATAACATCAGAGATTGGGAGCGCAAAAAAGAAAGGTTTTTTATGGCTCGAGATGGAGTACTCGAGTTCAAGAACATAGTTGTCATAACTCATAATGAGGAGCTGAAAAGGGAGATTCTTGTAAAAGCCCACTCTACTCCCTACTCGATTCACCCGGGTAGTAAAAAGATGTATCAAGACCTACGTAAGCACTTTTGGTAGAGCAACATGAAGGGAGACGTGGTGAAATTTATGGAGCAATGTCTGATTGTCAACAAGTGAAGGCCGAACACCAACGACTTTCCAGTCTCTTACAACCCCTAGAGATCCTAGAATGGAAATGGGAGAATATATCGAGGGATTTTGTAGTAAGTCTACCAAAGACTACAAGAGGATTTGAGGTCATTTGGTTTGTAGTCGATCGTTTGACTAAGTCAGCTCATTTTCTAGTAGGATGAGTGACATTCTCAGTGGAAGATTGGGCAAAATTATATGTTAAGGAGATTGTTAGACCTCATGGGGTGCCTGTATCTATAGTATCAGACAATGATTCAAAGTTCACTTCCAGATTTAGGCAAATTCTTCAAGAGGCTTTGGGTACCCAACTAAACTTCAGCACGACTTTTCACCCTCAGACGGATGGACTGTCAGAGCGGACCATCCAAATGCTTGAGGATATGTTACGGGCATGTGTTGGATTTTCAAGGGACTGGAGTGACAAGTTGCAAATGATTGAATTTTTATATAATAATAGTTATCAAGAAACAATTGGGATGGTGCCCTTTGAAGCGTTATATGGAAGAAAAGTGTCAATCTCCAATTCATTAGAAAGCAATTGGTGATAGGAAGTTTCTTGATCCGGAAATGGTCCAACAAGCTAATGAAGATATTAGCAAAATTCAAAAAAAAAAAATCCAAACCGCTCAGAATCACCAGAAGAGTTATGTGGATGTACGTAGGTAAAACCTAGAATTTGCAGTTGGAGACGTGGTGTTTATCAAGATTGCACCAGCCAAAGGAGTTATGAGGTTTGAAAAGAAAGGTAAGCTTAGTTCTCATTTCATAGGACCTTTCGAGATCTTGGAGTTGTCGCATATCGTGTAGCTCTACCCCCGGCTTTGACAAGAGTTCATGGTGTGTTCATGTGTCTATGTTACGGAAGTACCTTCTAGACCCATTGCACATCCTAAGTTATGAGCCGCTCCAATTATGGGAAGATTTATCTTACGAAGAAATTTCAATTTAGATCTTAGATAGAGAGACGCAAATGTTACACACTAAGGAGATTCCCTTAGTCAGGGTACTTTAGAAAAACTATCAAGTTGGAAAAGCCAATTGCGAACGAAAAGACGAGTTTGGAGCACTAAACCCACACCTTTTCTAGGATCTGACTCCAGCAATTTCGGGGACCAAAATTTTTATAAGGAGTGGAGGATATAACACCTCTATTTTCGACTTATCTTAAGGTTAGGGGCATTTTGGTCATTTTTTCCGACACTTATTCTTATTATTTATGATGCATGAACTGAGGACGGGTTTTAATTTGTTGATTCTCGGATACGAAGATATCAAAGAAATACCTTTTCTTGGATAAAGGCAGAGATTTCGTTGAAATTGTTCGTTTAGATATCTCGCGGTAACATAAATGTATTATTCTGAGGGATGAAACGGTTTTTGTGTCATGTGCATGTGATGAAGTGTGATTTTTGTTATTAGGGTTGTAGTAGTTTTTTTGGGAAATTATTTTATGACAATTGATGTTTTAGGATTGTGAAATTTTTAAGGTTTTATCTTATCCCCTTTTTTCTCCTTTTTGGCCTACCATATATTTCCCTTGTCAGAAGATTTTGTTTTCATTTTATGTTATTCCCCTGTGCTTATCATTAAGTATATTTTTTACCCAAACAAAGAGTCTCATTTTTGTTGGACTCTATAGGCTCCTTGTCTGATCGAAATTATCTTGCATTTGATATCGTGTTGTGATAGTTTTTTCAACTTCATATTTGATTTTCAAAATTTTGAATTTCAAAATTCAAAATTCAAAATTTAAATTTTACAAGATATTATGTTATCCTTTTATCTTTATCTAAAATCCAGTTGATGCTTGATATTTATAGGGTTGTTGTGATTATTTTTTCCCTATTTTTCCTTGATTTCTCCTATTGGGCGGCAACCCTAGTCCTCTCTCTCCATGGCACGAAAATTTCTTCCTCCCTCATCTCTTTAAAATCCTAGTGACTTGAAGGGAGAAGCTTTAATCGATTGAGTTTTGAGAAAAGTCACGTGCTTTCGGTAAACTCTTGCTACTTTTGTTTTACTTTCAACATAAATGATTTTGTTTTGCTCCGTACATTTTATTTTTTTAGCTCTGAATAATTCTTCATTTTAAGACACGTATTATTCATACATGTCCCATGAATTATTTTCAAGAAGAGAGAAACCTTTTCGACAAAAAAATGTGATTTTTTCATGAAAATTGAGTTTTTTTGAATTTTTTTCTAAACACTATGAAATCGACTTCATGTTTTGAAATACTAACGTCGAAGGAGTTTGAGTCTGAAATTTTTATGTTAGATTCTTAACATGTTGATGCACGTAATGTAGAAAAATTAAGTCAAAATTAGGTCTCTGTAATTTTATATAATATTTTAAATTTCTGCTTTGACCGGGGAAAACAGTTTTCGATATCCAAATTTAAGGCCTGTTCTAAAAATTTTACAGTACTATTTTCTACATATATTTAGTAATTCTGTAAAGTTTCAGAATTTTTTGATGAGTTTTGCTTACTGAAATATATTTTTACCTGGAGAAAAACAGTTTTCTGTAACGATTTAATTTTCATGTTTTCACACTTAAAAGACATGAGAATTACACAAAATTTTATTCGAGAAACCTAGTATACTTGGAATCATCCTGTATGATTTTTAGATGTTTTTAGGAAACCCTATTTTAAGTTACATCGGTTCTTACCGAGTCAGCACGTAGTGTTAGTTTTGGTTTTAAGGTATATATATATAGTGCTTTTGTTTCAAGAGCTTCACTTTTGCAGTCATTTACGGGCGATCAAATAAGTGAAATCTTACATATGTAACTGCATGGTTGCTTTCCTGTGTCTGAAAAATGTGGACTTGACATCGATTTTTTCTTCCTTGTTTGGTTATTATTTTTTGTGATGTATTCGTTATGCTGTTATACTGTACTCTAAATGATGATGTATTCTATGATTGTGAAATTTGACATAGTAATGTGATATAAGATATGAAAGACTATTGTATGATCATGAAACGTAAAACATCGTATGCTGTTAGAGCCATGTACCCACCAAACTTATGTATGTGTTACATCATACTTCGGGAGAGGGTCTCTGAATATGTTCGGGTTAATTATGTGGGAAGACAATTATTTTAACTGGTTCCACCTCATCGAAGGTGCGGAATGGTACTCGTGAGAAATGTCACTTGTACATACCCTACAAATCTCTAAAAATGCTCTGGTTAGTTATGTGGGAAGGCAATTACTACAACTAATTCCACCTCTTCGAAGGTGCAGGATGATACTCGTGAGAAAGGTCAATTGTATATACCTTACAAACTAACAACTTACCGACTTGTAATTTACTCCGGGTGTGGTGGCTAGTTCTAACGGAAATTGGCCAGCAAACTTTGTAAGAAAAGTTATGAACGATCTGAATAAATGAACATTGTGTTCGTAAAACTCTGTAAGATTCAATGATGTACGTATTGTATGTGATTTCCTTTGTGTGATGTTATGTATGTACGATTTTACCTATTGTGTATATTTTTATACTCACTCTATTTTATTCTAAAATTTTCACATGAAGAGAATGTTTTCGTATCGGATGAAGTCTAGAGTCTCTGGCACGGGACTAAGTCAATGTCATCTTTTTTGGAAAATATTATAAGTTTTACGTTATTTCGTTAAAGTTTAATTACTTTAATTTATTTTCTTTCGTTAGTCAATTATGACTAGTAATATGTAGTTATTTGATGTTTTGAAGTTTGCTTAATAAATGAGCCTTCATTTAAGTATTAATTTACTCTTGATTACTTGTAAAAAAATTGATCGAGCTTCCGCGAGTTTGTTTTGCTTAACTATATAAAAGAATTTTGGATAAATTGTTGGGCTGTTACACATCGAGTATGCTGAAATTTGTGCCATTTGTGACTTGCCCACCTAGATTCTATATGAATAAGAATAACTGCATTAAGAGAACACTGAGAGTGAATTGCAGTCGAGGGCCAGAGAACTGAGATCATTTAATTTAGGACCATATGGTACATATTTTAACAGTTAAGGAAATAAAGCATCTGCTTTAAAGGTTATGGGACTAAAGTGTGCAACAGCCATAGTTTAAGAGGTTTCAATGACCCGCAAAGTAGGTTACATGATACGCACATGTGTTTTCCATTTGATAAAAGTAAGGGATGTTTATGTGGGGACCAAAAGGTATATGTTTTTTTGGGACAAATAAAGATACACGTTTTGAAAATTACCTATCCATTTTTAAAGTTTAAGAATTAAAGTGTCCAACAACTCAAAGTTGAGAGGCTCCAATGGCTTTGACCCTTTAATACTTTAGTTTTAATGGATCCACTAAACTTCTAACCCGAATTAACATCCTCCAACAACAAATGTAGTTTGGCTCGATCTAGGCTGCCTAATCTAATACGGATGGCCCAGACAGAGCCAAATTGCAAAATTGATAAAAACACATGTTTTTTTGTTTTTTTTTAAATTTTTAGTCGATCAGATATGGCTCGTCCAAATCTGAATGGACAATTGAGGTGGCCAACTTTGTGTCGCTGGCTCTGCCAATTATAGAAAATTCAGATCCCTTTAACCCAAATTATTTGGGATCCAATGATAGAGGGGTAGTTCTTCCCTTGGGGATTATTGATCGAGTCTGGATAATGCAAATCAGGCCAAACTGTGTATAGGAGCTAAGGGGATATGTGACGTCACGTGTGTACAGTCAAAAGTGTGATAAAGTCTTAGTAAAGAACAAATATAGTCTGAGAACATGGAGATTAAAATCTTAAGGTTGAATGACAGAGCATTTTGAGTCATCCTATAGAATGAGGTAAAATGCTCTTAGACGGAGAAATTCAAAGAGAATTCGCCAAGTCTAATGGGTTATGGCTCCCAAAAAATGAAGGGGGCCTCTTTTTATAGATAACTTCTAGGACGGGGCCACTTCAACTAATCCCTTGATTGGTTGGCAATGGACCCATCATATCTCAACAAACTTATTAAAGTGGCAACGTCCAATCATCGATCATCATAGTCTTAATTGTGTGGGCTAGAGTATTTATAAGGAAGATTCTCATATACATCACTTGTAATGTGCGCCATGTCACTATAATGACCACGAATAGTGAAAGATACTGAGAGCACGCCACCTCTGTGAGATTCATAAGCAGCATTCGTCTAGGATTCCCCCTAAGGATGACCTCATAGTTAGTACACTTCCCTAAATAGGAAGATGGCACATCCATGTCCTCAAAGAGTTCACACTGGTGAAGGGGATAGATGTCCTTTCCAATAGCATTGCCTCGCCCAAATCCTCACTAAACTATAACTTCTGAATGTTCTCAGGTAAGACACACAAGTCTTTGACACTTGACTTAACGGTTACAAAGCACGATCTGATTACATCAAAAAAGTACAATACAAGATATAATTACGTAAGTCGATTACTGATATGGATCGAGCAAACATGTTAAAAAGTGAAAGATGTCACTTGGTGTTCATAAGAGCGATCATGTGCCGCTTGGTGAGTGAGAGTAGTAGCGGCTACCCATCATTACCAAATGTATAAATGAAAATAGATAAAAGTTTTGTAGCACTGACGTGATAATATGTGTGACATGAGATCATTCATATATCATGCAACAGAAACACTGCAAACTCTTAGCGTTATTGAACATTGCGGTGCTACATAGCATTTTTCATGAAAATAATAAAAAAAATTATATTTTTATTTTCAATTGTTCAGATTTCATTGTAGATCTTACTCAATTTTTTTCTACTCGTAAAGAAATCAAAATTTTGGAAGGTGGTTTGATTAAATAAGACGGCATGCCGATTTCTGTATTATGGATAAATCCATCTAATTAAAAAAATTAATGAAATTTTCCTTAGGGCCGTTTGTTGCCATAAACCATGGTGACAATCCTATTGTTTATGAATTATCGTAGAGTAGTTTTTAAGTAACAATTCTAATTTGCTAATAAACGGCCCAAGGAAAATTTTCAATTTTACAAAAGGATTGACTTGACTCTTAAAAAGAAAATAATCCCGAATTACCTTGGCAGGATATTTCTAGTCCCAAAACGAATTACTTTTATGTCATTCTTTTCTCAAGGTCGTATTAATTGATTTTATTTTATTATGAGAATAAAAATAACATAATATTATTTAAAATTATATTATAAATCAAACTGATTTAATATCAATCATTTGACTAAATTTATAGTCAATTAAAACTATCTTTATTAAAGTATAGTCAAACCTAATTGGATTTAATTAAATTTTAACTCAACATTATTAATAACAATAGGAGATCATGAGCCAACCGGTTACTGTATGATCATTATCTAAATTACAACTAGGATGAAAGTTTTCCGATTTCCCCTTTTTTGTCAAAGAGGATGAGGATGAGAATGGAGAGATTTAAATTTAAGATCTAGAATAGAGATATGGTCACCATTAGTCTATGCTATCTCGTCTTAACGAATGTGATTTTCACCTCATAGGATTGACCATCGCCCCTATCTAAGAATCTCCTCCCTTCCTCCATTCCTCCATTCCGTACCTGTTTAAGAATCTCCTCCCTTCCTCCACTTCATTCCAAAAGTTTCATGATTCGTAATCGTTTATCACAATACATAAATTTTTAAACGAAGAGAACAAAATAATGAAATAAATTATCATTTGAGCTGATATAAGCCGAAATATAGCTATGTAGTACAAGAAAAGTGCAGCCAGTGAACCTTCGGTTATTGCTTTTGATGGTGATGATTATTAAGAAAAAAATGAAATAATTAGAATAATCAATGATAGATGAGCTTCCATATTAACATTTCTACAAAATTTCCTTGGCATACAGTAAAGTCAGAAATTTAAGCTGTAATACTAATTTGCCAATTCATGGAGCAGCAGCACCATGTGCATGCATGGTTATTTACCAGAAACCCTCCCAAACATCGATCAGATAGAATCCCGGCCTCCCCTGCCCTGGATTTCAGGTGCAAGTTGGCCGATCCAATGGAGAAACTCCGTTTTAAGTCCCGGAAGATGCCCATGCATCACACAAACGCATTAGATGTAGATTATCAGAGAGGTGCCTTGGTGGTTTGACGTTCCAATATAACATTTAAGATCTTACCAGGGACATAAATTCTCTTTTTGATAGGTTTACCATCCAGATATTTGGACAGTTTTTCATCCTGAGATGCTAATTGGAAGGCGGCGTCCTCACTACATGTTTCTTCAACCTGGATGGTTCCCCTTGTCTTTCCATTGATCTGAACTGGTAGGACAATAGTGGAATCCTTCAAATAATCAGGGTTGGCCTGCAACAGGAAAACATAGACAAAAATGATGAGCAGACACCATTTAGCATCAAGACCGCGCCAGGCTGTTCAGCAGAATTCTTTGAACGTAAATTGATTATGAGCCAATTTTTTCATCACTGTCTGTTAAAGAATTAATTCAAATATATAAATTTGACTTAACCCAACACTAACAGCTTAAGCTTTTTGGAATAACTGGTATCAGAGCAGGAGGTCCTGAGTTTGAACCTCACGTTAACAATACCATTAAGTCATATTAAAAAAACAAAAAATTGCAAAATATGGAAGAACAAGTACCTTTGGAAAGGGCTCATATGCTAATGATTCTGAGTGCCCTAAGCGTAACCAAAGCTCCTCAGCCATGTGCGGTGCATACGGTGAAAGCAATAAAACGAATGCTTCAATAATTGATTTTGGGTGTTTATCCCACTGAGAACAATCAAATAAAGACGAATGAGATTTGTTTAGTTTCTGTATTTATTTTCTAAAAGACTTGTATCATCTTCATAAGGAACTTGAGAATATTATTTTTGATATAGTAAGGAGGAAGTGAACTTGGAAGGTGGGGGAAGGGGACTGTAATATGGCAGAAGAGTAGACCTGTAGAAGACACTCTTCAAGCCATAAATGATATCTTGAGCGTTTAGCCATCAAAGGTTTCACCTTCAAGTTTTGCATGGCTTAGGACAATTTAAAACCTCTAAAGATATGATGGAGACATAGGATGATAGGATAATCATGTTGGATAATATTATTTGTCTTTACTTTACTTCTCTAGTATTTAAGAATATTTTAGTATTTTTAACTTTCTTGTTTATGTGTATAAATACCTCTTATACTTTCTCTTTCATTAAACTATTTTAGAATAACTCTTTTAGCTTTTCAAGTTGGTATCAGAGCCTAAAAAACTCTAACCCTAACCCTAACCTTAATCTGCCACCTATCTCTACCACAGCCACCAGATAGTTCCGATCACCACCAGACAGCACCGCCGGCCGCCACCACCACCAGTCGCCGGAGCTCCGCCGGAACTCGTTTTTCAACTCTTTCCAGCTTCATTTTTTCGAAGTGGTTGGGTTTTCCTAGGCTGTGTGCTGACCACACCTAGGAATTTTCGTGTTTTTCGGGTTGTTGTGGCTTAGACCACAGTTTGGTCACTCGTTTGGTGACTTTTTCATGATATAGAAGGTTGTGTTCAATCTTTCTTCATCTCTCCATCGGATTTTCTTGGCAATTTGTGTTGCTTTCTTGGATTCGTAATGTCTGAATCTTCAGATGCTGCTATTACTGCTGTTGCTAAGCCAGATTTGGCTTATCCCGTGTCCGGTGGAAGAGTACTAGCGTCCTTTTGAATGGATGAAATTTTGTTGCTTGGTCTCGATCGTTAAGGTTATTTCTTGGTGGACGTGGTAAGAGTCTTTGGCTTCAAGGACGTGTTACTCACCCTAAAAATGATGATGCAAAGGAAACCCAGTGGGATATTGATAATTGTTTGATATTGGCATGGATGCTTGGATCTATGGAGTCTTCGATCTTTAATATGTTTGTATCATGAGATGGTTGTTGATTTGTGGTGTGCTTTGACTGCCATGTATGCCCATTCGATGAATGAGGCCCGATATTTTGAGTTGTATCAGGAGGTTGCTAGTGCCAATCAGGAGAGACTTGGATTGAATGTCGCTCAGTATTTTGGATATTTACGTGTACGGTGGGATGAGATGACTCAATATGAACCGATCAGTGAATTTGGGACAATGGCTGATGCAGCAGTAAATAGGCTCGATCGTCAACACACGCATGCATTTCTGATGAGGTTCAAACCTGAATTTAAGGCACTTCGTACCCAAATCCGTAATTCCTCTCCTGTGCCATCCTTGCTTGAGACCTTTGTCATGGTTAATGGAGATGAGCGTCAGTGTCTTATCTCGATCCTGACTCTCATCCCTGCCACTGCTAGTAATAATGATCAGATGATCCTTGCTGCTCATGGTTTCTCTGGTTCTCGTCCTCCACCTGGGAGGAAATTTTACCATCATTGTGGGAGGAAATTTTACCATCATTGTGGGAACAACGGTCATATCAATGATACTTGTTGGAAGCTTCATCCGGAGTTGCGTGCTCAGTTCCAGAAGAAGATTAATATCCCACTAGATCGGCAGCGATAGCTAGTACTTCTGTTGTCCCCAGTAGTTCGGCCGAGACATCTGGCCTCTCTCAAGTAGCATCTTTATAGGCTCAGGTGTCACGTCTTATGTCTCAGCAGACTTCTACTATTGCTACTGCTCCTGCCTCCATTGCCTCAGGTACTCCCAATGCTCTCCATATCCGTACCGAGCCACCTACATGGATCTTGGATTCTAGGGCAAATGATCATATGACTGGTGAATTATCAATTTTTTCTACACAATTGGAACCTGTTAAAGGTTCGACACAGTTGGCTGATGGTTCTCGTACTGTTGTGAGCGGTAGAGGGACTGTACAGTTGTCTCCTAAAATTACTCTTACCTCTGTTTTTCATTTGCCAAAATTTGCAATGAACCTTTTATCTGTTAGTTGCCTAGCCAAAGCGCTAGATTGTGCTGTCATTTTCTAGGTTGACCGGTGTTTTTTGCAGGACTGTCGTGGTTTCTCTGGTTCTCGTCCTCCACCTGGGAGGAAATTTTGCCATCATTGTGGGAACAACGGCCATATCAAGGATACTTGTTGGAAGCTTCATCCGGAGTTGCATGCTCAGTTCCAGAAGAAGATAATATACCCACTAGATCGGCAGCAATAGCTAGTACTTCTGTTGTCCCCAGTAGTTCGGTCGAGACATCTGTCCTCTCTCAAGTAGAAGCTTTACAAGCTCAGATGTCACGTCTTATGTCTCAACAGACTTCTACTATTACTACTGCTCCTGCCTCCATTGCCTCAGGTACTCCCAATGCTCTCCATATCCGTACCGAGCCACCTATATGGATCTTGGATTCTAGGGCAAATGATCATATGACTGGTGAGTTATCAGTTTTTTCTACACCATTGGAACCTGTTAAAGGTTCGACACAGTTGGCTGATGGTTCTCGGACTATTGTGAGCGGTAGAGGGATTGTACAGCTGTCTCCTAAAATTACTCTTACCTCTGTTTTTCATTTGCCAAAATTTGCTATGAACCTTTTATCTGTTAGTTGTCTAGCCAAAGCACTAGATTTTGCTGTCATTTTCTTGGTTGACCGGTGTTTTTTACAGGACTGTCGTGGTTTCTCTGGTTCTCGTCCTCCACCTAGGAGGAAATTTTACCATCATTGTGGGAACAACGGTCATATCAAGGATACTTGTTGGAAGCTTCATCCGGAGTTGCATGCTCAGTTCCAGAAGAAGATTAATATACCCACTAGATCGGCAGCGATAGCTAGTACTTCTATTGTCCTTAGTAGTTCGGCCGAGACATCTGTCCTCTCTCAAGTAGCAACTTTACAGGCTCAAGTGTCACGTCTTATGTCTCAGCAGACCTCTACTATTGCTACTGCTCCTGCCCCCATTGCCTCAGGTACTCCCAATGCTCTCCATATCCGTACCGAGCCACCTACATGGATCTTGGATTTTAGGGCAAATGATCATATGACTGGTGAGTTATCAGCTTTCTCTACACCATTGGAACCTGTTAAGGGTTCGACACAGTTGGCTAATGGTTCTCGGACTGTTGTGAGCGGTAGAGGAACTGTACAGTTGTCTCCTAGAATTACTCTTACCTCTGTTTTTCATTTGTCAAAATTTACTATGAACCTTTTATCTGTTAGTTGACAGTGTTTTTTGCAGGACTGTCGTACGAAGAGGATTTTTGGCAGGGGGTATGACCGGGATGGACTATACTACTTTGGTGATCCACCTCGCCTTCAACCACCATATCCTATTATTCGTGTTGCCTCTTCTGTTATTTTTTATTTTCCTGTTTCCTTTTCTTTTAGAGACTTACATTTATGGCATACTCGTTTGGGACATGTCAATTTTTAGTATTTTTGTTCGTTATTTCCTTCGTTGATTAGTGCATGTAAACACTTTCAGTTTAAATGTGAAATTTGCAAGCTTTCGAAACATTGTTGTAAACCTTATATTTCTCGCATGAATAGATCTGCTGTTGTGTTTGATTTGATTCACTCAAATGTTTGGGGTCCCTCTCCTGTTACTGCTATGTCTGGATACCGATATTATGTCACATTTATTGATGACTTTTGTAGATGTACATGGGTTTATTTACTAAAAGAAAAAATATGATGTCTCACATGTGCTTAATCAATTTCTTACTATGATTAAAACCCAGTATCAAATTGTTGTTCGCTCAGTTCGTTCTGATAATGAGGGGAGTATATTTTGAGTGATCTTGTCTCTCATCTTTCCAGTCTTACATGTCCATATACTCCCGAACAAAATGGGGTGGTTGAGCGCAAAAATCGCCAGCTTATAGGCATTTCTCGATGCCTTCTGAAGGGAATGTCATTTCTTCAAATTTTTTGGGACATGTTTGTTCTCACCGCAACATATTTGATTAATAGAGTTCACAATCGAATCTTGAGAGGGCGAGCTCCTTTAGGTATCCCGAAAAAACCATTTTCCCTATTATTCCTCGTGTCTTTGGTTGTGTTTGCTTTGTTCAAAACATGAGTCCTACGCGAACAAAGTTAGACGACAGGTCTATCCGTTGCGCATTTATGAGCTACTCATCTCAGACCAAAGGGTATCGATGTTACGATCCCTCTTCCCTCTCGACGGTATCCCTTATGGGATCGTCGCCTCACTTTATCATGTTCTAGTGACCACCCTATTGTGAATCATATTTCGTATAATGCTTTGTCCAGATCCTTTCAGGGGTCGTCAGTCACCCACGATGGGCGGCCGCCATGCAAGATGAGATGAAAGCCTTGCAAGACAATCATACTTGGGACTTGGTTGCCTTGCCTCAGGGGGAAAAACGGCTGGATGTCGGTGGGTATTCAATCTGCTATAATACGGATGGAACTGTTAATTGGTACAAGGCACGTCTAGTCGCCAAGGGTTTTCCTCAGATTCCTGGCAAGGATTTCAATGCAACTTTAGCTCCTGTTGCAAAGCTTATTATTGTTCGTCTTATTATCTCTTTGACTGCATCTCACTCTTGGCCCTTACATCAGATGGATGTCAAGAATGCCTTCTTGAATGGTGATTTGGATGAGGTTATTTATTGGATCCACCTCCAAGTTTTTGGGCTGAAGGAGAGTATTCAGGGAAAGTTTATCGTATGCGAAAATCATTGTATGGGTTGAAACAGTCTCTGCAGGCTTGGTTTACTCGGTTTAGTGCAATTGTGCTTGAGTTGGAGTTTCGTGGATGTCACTATGACCATACATGTTTTATCAGACGGAATTCATTAAGGCAATGTATCATCTTTTCTATGTATGTGGATGATGTCATCTTGACTGGTGATGACAGTATCAGCATTACTAAGGTCAAGAAAGATCTTAGTTCAGCATTGATATCAAGGATCTGGGGGGCTGAAGTATTTTTTGGGCATTGAGGTTGCTCGTTCCAAGGCAGGTATCTCTCTCTCCCAGCAAAAGTATGTTCTTGACCTTGGTGATACTGGGATGTTGGGATGCAGACCTGCATCTACACCTATGGATCCAAATATCAAACTTTCAACTGAATCAGATGAACTCTTAACGGATCCAAGTATGTATCAAAGATTAGTTGGGAGACTTATTTATCTGACCAACACATGTCCAAATCTGGTTTTTTTTGTTAGCCTTGTGGGCCAGTTTATGCATGCTCCCCGTACATCACATTTGGATGCAGTTTACCACATTTTGAGGTACTTGAAATCTGTCCAGGCCTTGGTCTTTTTTATTCCTCCAAAAATACACATGATGTGTCATACTTTACTGATGCTGACTATGCTGGGTCAAAGATAGACAGGAGATCTACATATGGTATTTGTATTTTTTATGGTAATCATCATCTTTCCTGGAAATGCAAGAAGCAGTATGTGGTTTTTCGGTCCTCTGCTGAGGCAGAATACAGGGCAATGGCTCAAGGGACATGTAAGGTTCTTTGGCTCCATTCTATTCTAGGGGAACTCGGTTCTTGCCCTGTTTACCTTCCACATTATACTATGACAATAAATCAGCCTTAATGTTAGCATCAGATTATGTTCTTCATGAAAGAACCAAACATATCGAGGTTGATATTCACTTCATTCGAGAGAAAATTTGATCGGGAGCTATCTTTACAAAATTTGTTTCTTCATCTGAGCAAGCTGCTGATGCCCGCACAAAGCCCATCGGTCCTACTCTTCTACAGTCAACTCTTTGCAAGCTGGACATTATGGATATCTATGCGCCAGCTTGAGGGGAGTGTTAAAAAATATTATTTGTCTTTACTTTACTTCTCTAGTATTTAAGGGTATTTTAGTATTTTTAGCTTTCTTGTCTATGTATAAATACCTCATGTACACTCTCTTTCGTTAATCTATTTTAGAATAACTCTTTTAGTTTTTCAAATAACCCAAGTCTTCTGAGGAGCTATAGCGTTAATATGATACGGGTATAACTGGGACACAAAAACAAAGACGGAGGAAAACCCAGGTGTGGGGTGAATCCTCCATAATACAGTTTGGATCCAATTGAAGGCGCAATATTGTCAAAGACTCAAAAAGGTGATAGTAAGCTCCATTATAAAAGAAACCAAGACACAAGCTGAAAACAGTCAGTAAACCAGGTAGTAGACCAACTTATTAAGTCAAAACTAAGGCAACTAGAGGTCATTCATGGAAAGGTTGAAAGTGAACCTTGTACGCCACATTAATGAACTCCATCATTGCAGAAATTCCAGTGTTGAACCGAGTAGCCTCAATTTCCTCTGTTACCTGGAAATTGAAATCAACTATTTGTAAAGAGAACTCACATCTACTCTACTTATGGACAAATGACACGGTGAAGTTGGATTTAAGCTCTATAATATAAAACTTGTTCATTAATACAGACTTTGAAACAACTAGAACAGCCCCATAAAATAATTTATCCACAACCCAATTCATGCAAATCAAGAGGAAATCCATTAAAATGAATTAAAAAATGCAAAGGGGAGAGAGGGAGAGAGGGAGAGGGAGAACCCAATATAATAATGTCATATCATTGATTTGAAACATTTGTTTCCAGAATAAGTATTACTGCGTTTTAAAGTTGATTTTTTGTTGGTCTATATCTTTCTAATAGCAGGTATTTGCAACTTGACTTGTATCTATATAAATGTTGACATTGGTTTTGTCCTGAGTAAAGCAGCTTAGGAAGAATATCCAAGCACAGATTGACCAAAACCACATATACCTAATTCTATGCAACAGATGTGCATAAACAATAAGAAAAGAATATGTAGCAGCACAATTAGATTTTTCAGCCACTTAAGAATTGATAAACACTCAAATAATGAATAGACAAGACAATTCACGCACAGCACTTCATGACTGCATTAACAGAAAAGAAAACATAAAGTATGACCTTTGCAATGCATCTATGGAGAGAGCGTAGTTGTTCCAAATTGGGTTCCTCATCAGTTGCCACTGTCCCATCCATAAATGTACCATCAGGCAAAGGTGAACCCACAATCAGCCTCCAAGTTCTTCCCAAGAATCGATGGACACCTTCAATGCCACTAGTGTTCCATGGCTTTGAGTCTCTAGACAGCACAATTTAATGAAGAGAAAATAATGTAAGCGAAAAGAATATGTTTACAGGTACACCCTCTTTAACTCAACAAATCAAAGATTAATCAATAATCACATTGTAAATCATCGATCAAGAGACGTCACCTTTAGAGTGGTGCTGTATATGAAACAATATGTACATAATGGCAAGAAGACTACCTAAGAGGCCCCATGAACATTTCATACAAGCGTAGTGAATCTGCACCGTAGTCTGCAACGACATCATCAGGATTGACAACATTTCCTCTACTTTTACTCATTTTGTGAGCACGGGCAATCAATCGAATGTTAGGATTGTCTTTCAGTACGAAAGAATCTCCAGATTTCATGACCTATATAAGCAGAAATTGCAATAAGTTGAAAAGAAAAATCCAAATACAAATTGTAGCACGATAATAGGTTTAAACTGATTTTATTGGGATATCAGACATCAAAACCACATACTTTTTCCTCAGGGAATCTCTCTTGTTGAAATTCGCTCAACCCGTCAATGGAGTCTGCTGAGACCAAATTCCCATCTGGGTCTTTGAAAGCCATATATTGAACCTGCAGGTTATGACATTAGAAACACATAGAGATGGAGAATAACTTTATTAGCTGACATCAACTAGACTTACTTCTCCAAGAATTATTCCTTGGTTTATGACACACTTGAAAGGTTCTTTGGTGGATACAACACCAATGTCATAGAGAACCTGAATGAGAGATGTTCAAGCAGATGAAATTATTTAACAACAGATGCATGGCTATTCAGACAATATAATAACAAACCAACCTAATATATCAGATATTTGAGTTCAACCTTGTGCCAGAACCTAGAATATAGTAAATGGAGAACAGCATGCTCAGCCCCACCAACATACACATCAACTGGGCTCCAATACCTGCAGAAATACAGCTGATTACACAACGTATAAAAGGATTTTATATTCTATAACATCGTTTAATAAATTTTTGTGAAAAGGTACAGCAAAATATTTCATTTTTCTTGTCCAATCAGATCTTACATTTCTTTTGTCTTTGCAACCAGTTCTTTTGAATTCGTTGGGTCTATAAATCTCAAATAATACCTGGAAATAGGGAAGAGCACATGATTAATCAATTCAACTATATTTCTCAGCATTTACAGATGCATATTTATATACACATTTACAAAGAAACTCTCATGCCAGAGAAGAGAAAAGCTGGAATGATATTAGTTTATTAATTCCACTAATGAAGGTCATGGAAAGTACATTACCAGCAAGAACCAGCCCATTGTGGCATGGTGCTTGTTTCTCGTTTAGCAGGTTTTCCAGAAACTGGGTCTGTTGTTTGAACCTGAAGCCAGTCATAAAAACACTTCCATGTAAATTTAGTGCAAACTATATATAATATCATCCCCAGTGATCTTCAAGTTAACGGCCAGGCGTGCCCCATCCCCATCCCCACCCACCACCCCCCAAAGAAAAAACAATAATTGGTGGTGGATTACGGTCAGGGTTCAAGTACCATAGGGATAGGGTGCATCTGTTGCTGACTGATAACATGAGACAAAGAAACGGAAACCACTAAGGAAGGAAATCCAGTCAGACCTAATTAGGACTTTAACATCCAGATAGACTACAGATGCAAGAAGAACTACTTGTGCAGGCAGATTCATAAGTTTCAGGGTTTTGCACACCGTAGTAATATCTTATTTCGGCACAAATGTTAAGCTACAAGAAAGTTTATATTCCAAGTCCAAGTTTGCAACCAACATCAAGAACTTAGTTGGAAAGTACCAACAAAAAAGGAATTCCCAAATCATTTAGTCATGCATTCCCATTTGTAAGCCAAGAATCTAGTATTATCCCACAACAGATCTATAGTTCAACACCCAAAAGACACCCAAATTCAGAGTGAAGGAGAGGGAAACTACCCATGATACAGCTTTAGAGAGTGGAGGCTCCCCTGTTCCAGTAGGAGTAAAATCATCTAATTCAGGCAGTGTAAGCGGCAGCTCGCTTTCATGGAGTGGAACACCCTCACCAGTATCATCCATGAAAAGAACTGGAATAGGTTCCCCCCAATATCGTTGTCGAGCAAAAAGCCAGTCTCGAAGTTTAAAGTTCACCTGAGGCAAGAACATTTTGTTGAATAGAAATCATAAGCATATTCACGTTTTAATCAGTAAAATTTTGTTATACATATAAAAGAATTAACCACTTGATTTCAGATGGCAAACTCCAGATAAAGAGAGAGAAACAAACCTTTTTCTTCCCATTTCCTGTTTTCTCAACCCACTCGATTACTTTTGAAGCAGCCTCCTTGCTTGACAAGCCATTTACATCAAGCCCTGACAATGAATTTGATGAATTGGTAAGTGTACCATCACCTGAGTAAGCCTTTCCAGAATTGCTGACACTTTTATCCTCTGGCACTACAACCTGACGTATGGGGATGTCATATTTCAAAGCAAACTCATAATCACGGTTGTCATGTGCAGGTACCGCCATAATTGCTCCTGTTCCATAACTGCACCAACCGCATTATGTTGCAGTTAAAAAGAATAAACACTCTCCAAGGATCTTTGTAAGTGGATGGAGAAATAGTAAACAAACCTTCCCAACACATAATCTGCAACCCATATTGGGATGGCCTCCCCGTTAACTGGATTTCTTGCATAGCAACCGGAAAAGACCCCAGTTTTTTCCTTCTGGAGCTCAGTCCTCTCAAGGTCACTCTTTCTCGAAGCCAGATCTTTATACTCTTCCACCTGTGCTCAATATTCAAGCCTTCGGATTACATTGGAAAGAAACCTTTGAGAAAATACCTGGCCAGGAAACAAGCTTACTTTTTTGCTTTCGGCTGTTAAAACTAGTTCAGACAACAGCGGGTGCTCTGGTGCAAGAACCAAATAGCTGCATGCAAAACATAAATAATACTATTCATAATCCACAGATGATATTACGAAATAACAATATCACTATCACATACTAATGCAAGAACATTTTAGCCAGTGGGAACAAAGTATATGATTATTACGTTGCTCCAAAGATTGTATCTGGTCTGGTAGTGTAGACGACAATCTTTAGGTCCCTTTCCTTTCCATTACTATCAAGAACACAAAATGTCATTTCAGCCCCCTCTGACCTCCCAATCCAGTTTCTCTGCATGTCCTTTATACTTTCTGGCCAATCAAGGTCATCTAGATCTTCAAGAAGACGATCAGCATATGCAGTAATCTTGAGCACCCATTGCTGCATTGGCTGCTTGGTCATAAACAATGATACAGTAAATCTACAAAGCATCAAATTTTGGAATAAACCAAAGAGTTTAATAACTTAGATAGATAGCTTACACATAACAATCACAAAAATCGACGAACCTTCCTTATAACTGGATGACCTCCCCGCTCACTCACACCATCTACTACCTCCTCATTTGCCAACACCGTGCCAAGAGCAGGGCACCAATTAACGGGCACTTCAGCCTGAACGTATAGTAGCACACTAAGGTTTGTTTATAACTGAGACACCTGGAAAATTAGGAAGATGAATATTATTTTACCTGGTATGCTAATCCTCTCTTCAACAATTGAAGGAAGATCCACTGTGTCCATTTATAATACTCTGGTTCAGTTGTAGAAATTTCACGATCCCAGTCATACGAGAAACCTAAGGATTTTAGCTGCAGAAAAAGTTTGACTTGAAAAATGAATACATTAAATATGATCATATGTAAGTTTTGACGTTAATTAGCACAACAGATTTCCAAATGTATCTTTAGATATTTAGACCACCATACTTTTGTTAAGAGTAATATCCAATTACATTAACCTTCCCCTATCAGGGTCACATTATGTTAACTAACAGGCCTTTGACTCTATTTGCTACACTATGAAAGCATGGGAAAATGGCTATATTTCCTTAGAACTTAGCCATATTACAGTACAATCCTCAAGCTACGAGTCATAAGTATTAGCGAACCTTTAAAGGGTATGAACATTTTTTTTATTTAACATCAGTGTAACAAACTTGTATGAAGCAATATTAGTAAGTCAACTAGGATGCAAAGTATAGAAGAGTGATCAGTTCCAGTCAGTGTTTGTGCTTGCAGTTCAGTTTATTAAGAATGTTAACCAGAACTACCTGGCACAGGGAAATAGTTCCTTATATTTCTAATTATCAATCACATGGACTTCTGTTTAGTATAAATTGGAATAACAAACAAAATATAGAAGGAAATAATGTGACCTGAGAGCGGAAGCGATTGATGTTCTTTAATGTCGTGATTTTTGGGTGAGTTCCTGTCTGCAGATAGATAAATGCGTGCGATCACCATTACACTTCGTTCAATGTAAACTAACTAACAGAATCGAAATCCAAACCTCAATAGCATATTGCTCAGCAGGCAATCCAAACGCATCCCATCCCATTGGGTGCAAAACATTGCAACCTTGCATGCGCTTGAATCTGGCGAGAATATCAGTAGCAGTGTATCCAAGCGGATGGCCAACGTGCAGCCCGGCTCCACTAAAACAATTGATCAAAATAAGCAAGGAGACCATTTGAATATATCAATGAACAAACCCTGAAACAGATACGAAAAATCTTTTTATCTCCCGTTTGAAAGAGAGGAGGAGAAAGAGAGACCTGGGATAAGGGAACATATCAAGAACGTAGAATTTGGGTTTGGAAGTATCAATATCATCTGGAGTTCTAAAAGTACGATTCTCATCCCAGAAACGCTGCCATTTGGGCTCTATCTCACGGAAAGGGTAAGCCCTCCTCACAACCTGCTGCTTCTGCTCCTCGACTTCACTAACATTGCCATTCACTGAGCTTTTAACTCTAATACTTCTACCGAAACTTCCACAATTCAAGCTACCACCATACAATTGGAGAGAGTAACAGCGTCTTCTGATAGGTGAGGTTGACCATTTCCGATATTCAAGTCCTCCTGAAGACGATAAAAACTGAAGGAAGCTAGACGGATAAGGCGGAAAAGCTTGTACTTGGACCTGCATATGGGTCAGCAAATGAAGCGCATTCATTTCATATATGAGGAAGAAGACGAAGATTGCAGTTGCTCTGAGAAGATTAGAGTGAAAAAATCAGTGAGAGTGGCAGAGGATTGTGGAGGGAAATTGGTAGAAACAGATAATGGGATGCGGTACCGTCAGCTGTTATTGGTTTTTTTTAAAAGAAAATCACCCTAACCAAATTATGCTGTCATTCATTCCCTGAGTTTTTTTTATAATTCTTTTCGGCCATGGTTAAAGTAAATCAATAGTCATCATGACAATTAGTCAGTAATTAAATTTTCGTATTTATTTAGATTAATCATTAAAAATAATAGCATTCTTAATATATTGACATTTTAATTTACCTCCTAAAAAGATTTAATTACCTTAAAAAAATAAGGCAATCTAAATTTACCTTGACGATCCAAAAAATAAGAAAAGTTATAATTGCATCCTTCACTTTTTAATTATTATCATGAAGGATAACTTAACTATATAAAATGGAAACTTTATGGTACTGTTGCATCATATTGTAATCTACATATTTAGGTACATTCAAATATAAACGAGGTATATACGGTATAAATAATATACATTATTTTGAGATACGTATGACAAAAATGAGACATATAACACAATGGGTTATCTAAGATGACCACCTGATTTGTGTTGTGTTTACTTTATTTACGTTATTTGATCCCCAAACTCATTTATATTATATGTGTCTCATTCATATCATACTAGTCAACACACACGCACAATGCACGAGTTAGTGCATTAAGTATATTGTTAGCTCAATTCATCACTTGTAATTATGTTGCGTTAATGTGAATTTTAAATCAAATTATTTGAGACCATATTCTTTGTTTCAATTTATGCGAGCAAGCCTATGAAAAATTTTTAGTCTCACTTTTATTTACTAACATGTTATTATTCTAACCAAATATTAAAACATAATGTTTCCAGAAAAAAAACTAGAGCATCAAGTACAAATATGTTCTTGAAATTACAAAAATAGAGACATAACTAAATTAAATTTTTTATTTCATATTCTCATTATTTTATTTTAGCTTTGATATTTCTTTTTATTTTTATTACAAACTCAATTCTTTTTTAAAAAATTGTTACATTGTTTTTATGTAATATAGAAGTTATATTTACATCCTATAAAAGATAGTATAACTATAGTTTTAAAGGAAAATATGTTATAACCGAATTATGCATTACTTACTATTGTTTTAGTTTCTATAGTGATAATTTTGTCATTCTATTTATGTAACGTATAAATTATATGGACATCCTATAAAACGATAGTATAACTATGATTTAATATATATATATCACATACAATTATACATTAATTTATATTATTTTAAATTTATAGCGATAATATTGACATTGTTTGATGTAAAATATAAATTATAATGGCATCCTATAAAAGATTGTGTAACTATAATTTAAAAAAAGTTTGTGATGAATCTAAGGTAGTTCGTGTTTCCTGGAAAACGCGCTGTCAACCTTTTTCTTCTAGTGGTTTGGGTTTGAAAAATATTAATGTCCGTAACAATGTCATACTCAAGAAGTTGTCTTGAAAGCTGTTAACTTCGGACTCTTTTTTTCGTACTCGTTATTTGGGTAGTCTGAATCATCCATATGCAAGATATATTAGCTCTTCTATTTGACCTCCTCTTAAATCACACTATAGTGATTTATAAGAAGAAAGTGTATTGTTAGTTGGTGACAAATCTAATCAGGATTTTTTGGAGGGATAATTGGCTTTGCATTCCTATAGTTGATATTCTTGACGTTCCACACTCTATTTCTTTATCTCTGAACGCTCGGACTTCTAACTTCATTATTGATTTTGAATTGGTGTTGCATGAAGACTTTAAAGTTCATTTTCTAACATTTGTAAGCGCATTAAGAAAATAGTCATATCTCTTCTGAATGGTTCTTTAATATGAAGTTTTTCCAAAAATGGTTTAATCTCTTGCCAATATGCTTATTCTCAAATGATAGATACTAATGTTGAGATTTCTTGGCATCGAAATGTTCAGAACTATTTTATTCCTTCATCTCGTTCTATAGTGATTTGGAGAATTTTATATAACAAGCTACCTATATAAGATAACCTTTGTAAAGGAGGTTTTTATTTAGCATCTCATTGTATTATACATGACACTTGTTGAATCAACGGATCATTTATTTTTCCATTGCGCTTTAACTTCTCCACTCTACAATGTAATTTTCAATTCCTTTCATCAAAGGGTCGCTCAATTAGATTTAAAATATTTCCTCATGAAAGTATTTGGTCTAAAATTTAGCTCTCACGTTCATCATTTATGACTTCCCGCGATCTTTGTAACCTTATGGACGATATGAAATTCAAGCAATAAGTTAATTTTTCAAAATCAAAAGATAAATTTCTGAAGTTGCCTTTTATTCATTTGACGCTCAATAAAAGAAACTAATATATTTAATATTGGTTATATGTCGAACATATAGTTAGTTAATTCATGTACGATAAAAGTACAAAGTATTATTTGGTAAGTATTATATGGTCAAAATTCGGCCTATAATACTTTGTACATAAAATATTAAAACGTTCTGATTTAAAAAAATCAGCATAAAAAATACGGGATACAAATTTTATAAATATATATCTAACTTTTTCTCACCATGATATTTATTATTAATAAGTAAAATTATATTACTTTTCTTATTGAATATGACACTAGAATGAAAAAAAAAACTATAAATAGTAGACATTCACGTATATAAAAATTCATCATACGTTTTCTACAATATATTAAATTAAAGGGGTACAATAAGCATTGATTTGATCGCACTAGGCTTAAGCTAGAGCCACCTACTCAAAACACGTAGAATCTATAAGAACTCAAAGCTTAAGACACAAAAGCATTAATCCAAGCTCACGAATAGTCCACGTCAGTTTCTTAGGAGCAAATGGACCAAAGAAGTCTTGGGGGTTTTTCATAACGGCTAATCGGTTTCAGAGAAAACTGAAAAAGAAGAAAAGCAATAAAAAATAAGTGTCCCACATCGTTTAAGAACATCTATAAGATATTGGAGATCGATTATAAAGTAAAAGGATTGGTTCATAAACTGTAAGCGACGTGGAAGTCGTATTTTATGTGTGAGTAAACAAACATGGTCAAACACGGTGGAAGAACTTATTATTCCAATAGCTCTCCTTGGTAATAAAAAGGTCGCATTTTGAAGCCAGTTATTTTTTCTGTTGGTTGGTATCCTCCATTACAAAGTAGGAAAAACATTCGATTCATTGGGGATCTCTGCTCTTTGTAGTTCTTTTGCAAAATGATGTTTTTCAATTTTGCGTGGCTAAGTTTTTGCGGTTGAGGCACATTATTTGTGGTTATTTATGCTTTTGAATATGTTTGGAATAGATTATGATTGGAAAGAAACTCAATCTTTATTCTTTAGTTTGTTTATACTCGTTCTAATATGGTTCTATGAAAATTATGTGAATCTTGACAGTCGTTTATATCTCAGATAAAATTTCAGGTTTTTCACATTTATCATGAAAGTAATCAGATTGTAGATCTTTTTACTTTCATGCTTATTCTCTTGACATTGTTACCTTGTGGTTTAATACTGTGATTTTTTGTAATAATTATATATGGGCAATGATTTGTTGATCGTTCTAACCATCGTTTATATGATTGTATTATGGGCCTGTGAGCTTTACTTATTTTGAGTATGATTGTATTATGGGCCTGTGAGCTTTATGTGAGCTTTACTTATTTTGAGTATGATTGTATTATGGGCCTGTGAGCTTTACTTATTTTGAGTCTACATGCTCGACTTATTTTATTTTTTATGTGTTTGTTTTTTTTCAATCTATGTGTTCTGTTTATTTTTTTTTATTTCTGAATCTTCCACTACTTTTAATTTTTCTTATTATTTAATATATAGACATTCCATGGAGTTTTTTGACACATAATTGTACATAATGTTTTTTTCCGTCTGGTCAGTCCACCTTAGTAAAAAAAATATAATTTCAATAAAAATATGCATGATCGAATCATACATTTATTTCTATTATTTAATTTTACAGTGATAATTCACTTATCCTCTATGTTCAAATAAATCTATAATAAATAAGTGCAATGAGTCAAGGTGTCATCATGATTCATCAATTATTATTTTGGACTCTTGTGCTTTTGATTATTGATCATTGTCTTTTCTTGGAGATCATCATGACCGTTGCATTGAGTCAAGGTGTCATCATGATTCATCAATTATTTTTATTCAAACATTGGCATTTTTCCAAAGACAAATTCATTTATTTAATTCGTCCAAATTATTACTAAGATCATCATTATTGGATGGGTCCTTCAATTGCTGAATAGTGGCATTCCCGGATTCTTTTCGTTTAGTCACTTGATTCTCTAAGTGATTCAGAGTTAGATTCATTATTTTCCTCCAAAAGGAGAAATATTTCTTGGAGTAATTTTCTCTTTAATTTGGACTTTGGAGTTGTGCCCTTTGATTTATCCTTTGAAAAGGGTTTGGATCCAGAATTTGATTCGGGTTTGAAAGAATTTAGACTAGATAGTTTTATTTTATTGAGTTAGGTTAATGGGCTCATTAAATTTTAACGAAGCTTGGATGAAAAGATTTACTAGTCTCATATTAGGATGAATACTTACAAATTCATAATTTATGGATGCAATAATTTTCTGGGTATTCAACTTATCCCACTATTTAACATAATATTCTCTGGTGAAGATTCTTCTTTCAATCGAGTATTGTCATTTCAAAATCCAAGGTATTTTGTATTTTATTGTAAACTAAAGTATTTGGAGAAAGGAAGCCTCAATTGATGAGGGCTTGTAAACCTTTGAAAATAAATTGAAACATTGTTGTAAATCAATTGAAAAAAGTTATAAGGTAAGATCATGAATGGACCACCATTTTAAGAACCAACTTGAAAAATCAATTTTGAAAGTGTTATCAAAATTTTAAAATCAAAAGTGAGAGAAATCACTATTTTGATGTAAGAAAATCTTGTGCCATGCATCAATATAATCAAAATAATTATATTATTTTTTATTTAAAATTATTTTGAAACTTGAAGGATGGATTCTCCAATCTTCCATAGTTATGATTCTAAGGATAAAGAAAGAATAGTAAATGATTTTTTCCTTAGAATTTCTGATTAGGCTAAATTTTATGGATTCTGTTTCTAAGAGAATGTCTCTATAGAAACTAAGGTTTTTGTTATTTTGTCAAGGGACATAGTAGAATTTAGGAATAAAATGGGTTTCAACAATTTGAGTAGGATCCTTCAAATGAGCAAATGAAGACCCAATATGAAAGAAATTTTCACTGGCCATTTTTTGAAAATCAAATGATGATTTCTTGTATTTTGAAATTGATTGGGCATCAAAGGATATTGGGAATGAGTTAAATTGGTTTATCAGGGTTGATTGGTGATTGAGTCTATTGGACCCAAGTATTGTTGATTGGGCTTGGTTAGGAGTAGAAGACTCCTATTTGATTTGGGCCTTAAAAGGTCAATTGTTGAGTCGGTGACTCTTCTATTATTGAATCATTCATCATTCTCTCATGATTTCTGAAAGTAATACTGATTCTTTTAGTTAAAGATTCAACCGCATGCCTATAACTTTTTTGAAATATGTCAGGCATTATGAAAAAAGTTCCTTCTGGAATCAGGAATTCTTCTATTATTTATTTGGAAAGTCAATTTTAAATATTTCTTGTCCCAAAAGGTTCACGGTTAAAATCTTACTGTTATCAGATTTCATTATCTTTGTGAAAACCTATTTTACTATCTTTTCATACCACTGAATTAATGCTGCATTGAAGTCATCCTTCAATCCAACATCTTCTAAAAGTTCATCCAATTCATTAATCAAAGTCATTTCTTGGATGTTCAAATCCATTATGACCATAATTAATAAATGGAGATTTTGAACAAAACGCGGCTGCTCTGCCATTGAGTTTCTTGATTTAAAAGAATTTTGATTGAGTATTCTAGGTTCTACCTTTCCGTATTCTAGTTGACCAGAATTCTCAAATACCTCGATTGTAGAATCCTGGAATGATTTCCTGCATAAATTTATAAGAAAGAATGTAGATTATTAATAAATTGGACATTGATATTAAAAGTACTGAAACTAGGCTGCTACTTGGCAAGATTTTGTTTGGAAGTAATATTTTTCCATTCAGAATACATTTTTCAAATTTGCAGTTAATTTTTAAAAGACATTTTTGAATCAAGGAAAATTGCATGATTTGATTGATGAAATAATAAACTTCGAGTCCTGAAAATCTATTCTGAAATAGTTTGGTTCTATTTGCTGAGACAGCTAAACTATTTTGTTTTATTATTCTGAAAAATAATTTAAAATAGTTCCAATATTGTTTAACATATTCACAATTATAAACAATCAAGAAACTTAATCAGTATCATTTAATAATAATGTTATTAATGTAGACAATCGAGAAATCAGTAAATTAATTAAAGAATTCAATTATTATATTCTGAATTTTACTTGGAGCAAATCTAAGATCAAATGACATTATTTTTCAATTAAAATGATCAAATATAATCTTGTATTTCTCAATCTTATTTGTATGGTTTTGCCAACATCCAATTTCTATGCTAAACTTAAAGGATATATCAACGTTTCTAAGTCTGTTGATTAAGTCTATTTTTTTTGGTATTGAATATTTTATCCATCCTACAATATTGTTAAAAGGCTTATAATTAATCAGTAGACGATGAATTCCTTGTTTAAAGATTTTAATTTGATCATGAAGATCAGGTTTCTGAAGTTGTGCTTCAATTTTTTTCAATTTTATTTCTTTTTGTAAAAACCCCAATTGTTTCTCTTCACAAGAGATTGTATTTATGGATTGAAAAATAGAATTCTATTTTCAAATTTTCAAATTCTCATTATGAGGAAAAGAAAGAAATTTAAATTTGAAAAGTTCTTCCACGGGATAAGTAATTATCCCATCATACTCTGTTATGAAATGATACAACAAAAAAATGAATGATAATCCCAAGATTATTTTATCCATCATATTCTTTACTAATACAAATGATGTTTTAAAACATACATTATCTTGGAAAATATGAACTTTGAGGATTTCATAATTAATATGCATTCGGGTACCATTGGCAGAAAACAGAGACTCTTTTATCTTCTTGAAGTACTTCGGAGGAACTAGTACTTCCTGCATAAAATTCAAATCTGCTCCTGAATCCATAAGAGCCATTATTGTGCAATCAAAATATTGAATAATTATTCTCACCATTATGTGTCGTTTCTTGATTTTGATGTGGTTAAATATTTGGATGAAATTTTCATCGTCTTGACAGTTAATAGGTTTTCTAACCTTATTATCAGAAATTAGTAATTTACTAGGTTCACTAAATTCTTGTTTATTAATTAAATTTTCTATTTTTAAAAGGTTTAATTCTTCCTTTATTTATGTGTTAGAATTTCTTTTTTTAATATTTTTAATTTTTTTTGAAGTTCTTGTAAGATAACTTCCTTTTCTTTCCCTTCTACCTTATTGAATATTTTAAGGTTTGTGAAAGACTTGTGGTATGATTATACTGTCTATATTATAATGTTGTGGATAGTAGCCTTACTGTATGTAATAGGGCTGCTAGTTCTGGTGGAATCATGAAGTGTATGTTTGATCTCCATGGCTGCTGTTTCAAGCACAATGACTTCATAAATATAGCGATATTGTTCTAAATGAGTGGGAAATGCTTGAGTAGATAGATATCTTTTCTTTATTTCCTATGGATCTGTCATCCATTACTCAACTGGTATTTCAGTGAAGAGAATTGTCTTTTCATTAATACTGTTGAAGATGTACTCTTCTGGTATTAAAAGGACATCTTTAGCAGGTTTGCTAGAAGAAGCCTCTTGATTACTGTTATAATTTATGTTTAAACTTGGAAATTCTGTTGTATAGAGATTACCCCTGCCGCGACCTCTATAGCCTCGGCCTCTGCTTCTGTTCATGAACCCTGTAAATATTCACCGGTTAGAAAGTCTGATAAAAAATTATGTTCACCTTTGATATGTTCAATATCAAAATCAAATACTGATAAACTTTGCCAAGAGGCAAAAATCTGCTTAGAAACAAGATTGTGTACGTCATTCTTAAATATTTGTTTAGCTGCAGAGCAATCAACTCTTATAAGAAAATGCTGGTTTAATAAATCATCCTAAAATTTTAGCACACATTTAACAATGGCTAAACATTCATGTTTAATAGTCGGGTATTAAGTGTTGATTTTATTTTGAATAGAAGACTGTTTGATTTTCTGTTCAAGAGTCAGAAATTGAACTTCTTTTTGAACAAAATTAATTTGACTTTCTTTGTTCTTTATACGATCTTAATAAGATCAATTCTTTAGTGTATGATTTTGTAATAAATTCAAAAATTATTTGTCTGTTATTGATGGTAGTATAAATACCATTACTATCAATTTTATCTATAGGCATCAAAAGGCACATAAAAGGATTGCTTAGGATAATATTCTGGGTCATATTTTTTAATAAAACAAAGGAAGTCGGTATACAAATTCCTTTATTACAGATTAAAACTTCGGGTAATTTAAATTCAATTTTCATTCTGTTATCACTTGCACTGGTAAGAGATTGAGTGATTTTTTAAAAATATTTTGTAGGGATTAACCCTCTTGAATATAGTTCATATCAGCCCATGTATCAATAAGGGCGATAACATATTTTATTATAAAATCGAGTTTAATAATTAAAGTGATACGGGTATACCATTTTTGAAAAGATACCTTATTCATAATCATAATGTATTGGTTATTGTTATCCTTCTGCGAAGGAGAAGAACATTCTGGTTCCGGTATAGGTTCATTACTTTTAGAAGGAAGCTCTTGCTTAATAAGGGCAAGATCCTGAAAAATAATTTGAGTAATAGTTTGTAACTATTTAACTTCTGTTTTATGAAGATTGACTTCCATTTTCAAATCCTGAATAGTAATAGGTTTTTCTATAACCTTATTTTCTATACGGTCCATGATTTCTCGCATACTCTAATTCTCAATAGGAGGGAGGATCTCTTCCTTAAGATGCTGCTTGTAAAGGGTTTCCAAAAATTTTAATTTCATTTCTGGATTCTGTATTTGGTCAGCAAAGCTGAGCATATACTTTTGAGTTTCTGTAAGAACATTGACATTAGGTTATCCTATATCAAGGCCATTCATTTCAACAATGGCTTTCCAATAACTATCTTTTGTTAACATGTTACAATTCTTGTTATTGCAACAAGGTTCAGTCTGCTCAGAGGAGGAAGCTGAGTCAGAAGAATAAATCTCAGCTAGGTCATTCTCTGAACTGGATTCCGAAGAGGAGTTGTCCTTGTCAGAGATACAGTTAAGGATTTGCTATTGGGTTTCCTCATCAAGGGATAACTCATGAAGTTTTTGTTTGAGTTTGCACTTGTTAGCATAGTGCCTTTTAGCACCACACATAAAACACTTAACTTCTGATCTGTCTTTCTTAGGAAGAACTTTCTTTTTCCTGAATTTCTTTTTCGGAATGTCAGCATCATATTTAGGATTCTTCATAGCTTTTCTAGAATAAAATCTTTTGTATTTCTTAGGTCTCAAATTCTTGGAAGTTGAAGTTGAAGGATACCGTATTTTGGTATCATATGTGAACTGGTTATAAAATTCACCTAATTCTTGACGGTAAACGAGTGTTGTTTTTTCATTTGTTGTTGAAGTTTAAGATCATTGCAAAGGGCTAAACCTTCTTCAATAACAGTTGCAATGAGAGATCCATAAGTATGCTTGTTATAGGGAATATCAATTGGGTTATGTTTATCCCTAAGTTTCTTTCTAACTTTTTCTGCAAAAAGATTATGAAGGCCATCAATGAATTTGGCTTTCTAATGGTCATTGTTGGCATCCGTACATTTCATGACCTTCATTAGAAAAACATCATTGTACCATCTAAAATGGGTGAGCGAAGAGCAACGAAGGTTCTGTAGAAGCTCTCTGTGCCGGTCTGTATTAATAATTCATGGTATGATAAAATGGTGAATGATTGCTTGGGCTAGAGTGTGTAGCAAGCATCTTCGGTTTAGGTTTTGGTATGATTAAAAGGATTGATTTTAATTTGGAAGCATTCAGAATTTCATCTCGTTGCTTTTGAGTGAGACAATTATTCCACCATCCTTTTAAAATACCGGTAAAACCATTGATAAGAAATCTGGTGATCTGATGATCTGATTATCATTCTGTTTGCATACTGAAGCATACATAATCATATGATGTATGGTTTCAAAAACCTGATATTCAGATTTACCATCTATTTTCCATTTACAGATAGTTTTACGTGGTATGATTTCTGAGTATTAAGGAAGTTTTCTTCATACAGAATGTCCTGAGGGGTAGGTCGAGGATAGTAGTACTTACCAGGTCCAAGTAAAGCCGTACACTGGTAGACTTTGGGTAAGTAACATTGTTGAGACTATCATCAAAGTTTTTCTAGAGGTCAAGAATTTGAGAAATAGTATATTATCTCTTTCATCCCCAGTTATTGGTACAGATGAATCACCCTGATTCATCATATTAATCTGCTTTGGAGATTTTGATCCTGAAGATTCTGGCTCACTTATCTTCAAATTTTTTATCTTTCCAATGAGAGTGGCCATAAAGTCTTCCTTTTTCTCTGTAGGCTTTAACTTAAAATTGTGAATCTCAATAGGAGGCTTGATGTTGACTGGTTGAAGGTTAAGAGGTTGAGGTTTCTCTCGACCTTTTTTCTGTTGGTCGTCAATTTTGTCATGTATATTATCTATTGTTCATCTATATGGGTAAGTTGGTTACCTACGATTTGGAGGAAAAGGTTGGTATAGTTGCTCTGTTTAGTTAAAGGTACAATGTCTTTGAGCTTTATGGTTCCCTGATTCGGTTGTTCCAGAATCTCAACATAAGGATAGATGACTAACAGTTTAGTGCTCTCATTGATAGGAGCAAGCTCTAATGATAACGGTGGAGGATGGACAACTTGGTAAGATTTGCCCGTTATCGTAATCCAATTCTTTTGTATTCCCATGAGGACATTAATTTGATCATTATTAAGAAATGGTTCTTTCTGAGTAACTTCACAGTACCATTCGGGGAAGGATATAATGATCTGGTTACTCCAAAGATGGTAATAATACTGGTTTTTGAGGGTTTTTAACTGTTGAGGAGTGTAGGATTTAAAATACCATAATCAAAATTTCTGATATTTATTTTGCATAAAACCTGGTTTAGGTGCTTTCGCAATTCACTATTGGGTGAAAAATCCATTAAATGTCGAATCGCATATCACTTGCGGTTGGGCTATTAGGCCTTCTGATGTTTGGTCTATCTCCATAGATTGCATGAGGTATTTGATTTTCAGATATATGTATACCTCTGACATGGGATTCTGGTATCTGTTAAGAATTATTAGATTCTACTGAAGAAGGTCTGGAAGATTCTGGAAGATCTATGTTATAGGGAAGGTTACTCCTATAACTAGTACTGGAAAGACTTCTAGGAAGAGGTTTCTGAAAGCGAAGATAAATATTACCTCATTGAGTCTGGACCACATCTTCAATAGATTGTCTGATGATTGGTCTGGTGGGCATAGCATTTGGAATTTTCCACTTGTCTGGAAAAGTAATTTCCTGCCAATGTATCATCCTAGGGATGACTACTTGACTACTGAAGAGATTGGTGTCGATGAGGACAGTATGTCCTTGCTCACTCTATTTTCTGGTGTAGGGGTTCAAAGTAGATAGAACCTTCAGATGGATTATGAAAAGTATCGCAAAAGGAGGAGATCTTGGAAGATACTTATAACCATGCGAAATAACTCTAAGCTCTAAGACTTTAGAAAGATTACTGTCAGAAAGTGAAACACTTAAACTCGGATAAATATTAAAATAAACAGGCTCATGGGATAAGCTAGTTTCAATAGCTCCCATGAGAGATGTTTTTCAATTGAGGCACCGTCCATCTCGGATGGTACACTGAATACTGGTATTTTGACCAGGTAAGGTCAAAAGTTACCTGGTCAAAAGTTTGAATGCAATTTGTACAAGTCCTATATGCACATACTTGTGTTTTTGCATGAAAGGTTATAGATCATGAACATGCAACAGATAAACAATATCATCATTATTCTGTAATGGAATAGCATGCTCAAAAGTTTTAATGATTTTTCTACTGGTAAAATCAAATGTTCCGATTTTATGTATGGTTTCTGGTTTAACCTTAGGGATAGTTTATTTATCTAAAGCTTCTTTAACAATCTGGTAAGCTACTAGTTTTATTGCTTTTGAGGTTGAAGTTATTGTATTTGCTACTGATGACAAAGAAGAAGCAATTTCACTCATATTTTCTTTTGATCGTGTATAAATAATTTAAAGAAAATATTATCATAACACACACATATGTGTGTATATAATATATATTTATGTACATATATATAGTATATATTTATTATATGTGTATGTATAATATATATGTACACATATAGTATATATAGTACACACACATACACATATAAAAGAGAGAGATTAGGGGAGAGAGAGATATATATAAATATTTATTGGATATAAATAAAGAGAGAGAGAAAAAAAATAAGGATGATTATATATTTACATTAAAAAATAAAAATGGTAAATTAGAAATTAATTAAATAAGGAAAATACTAAATTTTGATATATTAATTATTATTTTTAGAAAAGTGCTAAATTTGATATTTTTCAAAAGTTGTGGATAAAACTGATTTTAGAATTGAAAAGTTCTCTAAATAGTATCAATTATATTTAGATTTTTAGACATTTCAGTATTCATTTAAGTGTAATTAGATTTTTGTTAAAGAGTTGGACCTATTTGTTATAGAATGTGAAGTAAATGAAAGGTCGTGTAATTTTAAATTTAGAGAGGAGGCGGGCATCTATGTAAGTTAAGTAAACTACAAGGGTTGTTAGTGTTATTTTCTCTTAGTTTAACAATCAATGCCATTTAAATATAATTATGTAATAGTCAATTTTATTTATAGAATATTTGTATCAACAATTATTAACATAAGTTGTTTTATAAACTATATGTACAAATAATATCTCAAAATAATAAAATGCTATTACAGTGATTATAGTAGTTATAAAAAATTAAATATAAATTTAATTACTATATTAAAACGATAATGTAGTGATTCTAATAATTGATAGGATAAAATTATCCATTTTTTTTCAAAATCCACATATTTATATATGAATAATTCTAGAGTGACCAAATAATTGATCAAGTTTTAAAAGATCAAGTGATGTGTCAATCCTTTATAGGTTAGTGTTTGATGACTCGTTAAAATGATTTGACAAATTAAATTATAAATGATTGTCATATCACTTGATCACTTAAAATTTAAAAATTACTTGATCAGCCTAGAATCACTTTTTATATATAGCGTGACAATATAAATATGAGTAGGTCATAGAAATGCATAAACATAAGTAAATAATGAAGTATTAATTAACACTAAGCTTATAAAATAACTAGTCATGTGCTACGTGCGTTGCACGTTATATAAAAATTTAATGCGTATAATATTTTTATGTTCAATAGTTTAATACTATTTATAGTAGATATAAGTATTAAACTGGTGATAACCTACTAAATTTGATTGACTGATTTTTTTCGTCTTAAAAATGTGCAGATGAGAGAAAGAATAAAATATTTTTTATAAGAAATATGAAAAGACTCGAAAAAAAAAATCAAAGTTAACAAATTCATAAGCACAATAACTTTAAAGAGAGCCTTAATTAATTATCAATCTGTCAAAATTAATAATTAATACATTAAAAAGAGTAATTAAAATATTTTTATTTAGTTTCATTAAGTGAACTCGTTAAATATATGTATATGTATGCATGTCAATCAATCACATTCGAACGTATTAAATAATAAATGTTAGCGTTTGAATAGTAAATAGCTTAGATAAAATCATCCATAAAATGTTTTTATTTTCATGTAACTTTTAATGTAATATATGTCTTACAAATATGTGCAAATCTTGACCTCCAATATGTGATCTATATTTATTGAACTTATTTAGTCATTTTAATCTATTCATTTTCTCAACTTATTATTAGTGACACGTCAATCTTTTTTAAAGTTAGTCTAAATATTCAAACCAAAATCTTAAGTATTCAATTGAGGTTTTCAAAATTAATTTTTTAGTCAAAATGTGTAACAAAAATAATGTAAATTTAATTTAAGATAACTTATTAAGAGTAATTAATTAATAGTATTGTGGATGTTTATGGGATAAATACTTAAAATTTATTATTAGGTTAATATCTTGAGGGTTATTTAAGAAAATTTAGGATTCCTGGTTGGACAAAATGATAAAAAGATTATTCTTTTTTATCTTACCAATTTTAATATATTATAGATAATAAAATAATAACCACCGCTCTTGTCAGTACTCAGATTAAAAAAGACTTGTATGAGGTATAAAAAAAGGATGTAATTTTATTTTTAAAATGAATGCAAAATGATGAAGTTTTTATTTAAGGATTTTTTAGAGTAATATATATTTTTCATCTTTACTAATGATTTTTATACCCATTTTGAAAATAATGAATTTTATATTTCTGGTCCACCAACATCATATCACCACTTACAATCTCTCTCTTCTCACGTCATTTCTTTTTCTTTATCAATGCACATTTTAAATTAAATTAATAATATTTTATTATTCTTCTTCTTTATTTTTCAACGGAGTTTTTTTTCTACTTGAAGGGTTTAAGTAGTTTTTGTGACTACTCGAACCCTTTAAGTACTTACTTTTTTCAGTGCACTCATACACCAAGCGACTATTTGAAGGGTTCAAGTAATTGTTATGACTACTTAAATCCTTCAAGTAGTTGTTTATGACAACTTGAATGATTCAAATAATTTTTTTTGTCAGACAATTACCCATACACCATGTGACTACTTAAAAGATTCAATTTAATAATATATTATTATTATTCTTTTTATTTTTCAACGAATATTTTTTTTACTTGAAGGGTTCAAGTAGTTTTGTGTGACTACTTGAACTCTTCAAGTAGTCATTTTTTTTTCAGTCAACATTCATACACCAGACAACTACTTGAAGGGTTCAAGTAGTTTTTTTTTGTCAGTCAATTACTCATATACCATGTGACTACTTGAAGAGCATATTGGACAACAGACTTCAAGAGACAAAAAAATACTTGAAATGTTCGAGTAGTAAAAAATGACTACTTGAACCCTTCAAGCAGTCACATGCTCTCTGTATAAATCATTGCATGAAACAAAATGACTACTCGAATAGATCAAGTAGTCACAAAACATTACTTGAACCTTTCAAGTAGTAACGAGCTTACTGGAACAAATGAATCAAGGCACGTGCATATCAACTTCTGGAGAGCATAACTTTTGATTGAGGTGGAACCACGCAGCCCAATTTTGGTTCCAAAAAACACTATTTTAAGCACTTTCGAAGGCCGAAAGTTTTTTTGGTAAAAAATTTAGGCTTTTTTATAATTTCCATCTCTTTTAATTTTAGAATTTTTCTAGAGTAGTATAAATTCATCTTATTCGCTTGTTTAAACAGTTTTGATATTCTATTGAAAGTCTATTGTCTAATAAGCAAATCACTACTTAAAGGTAGATGTGTTCAAAAACTGTTCAAACTGTTTAATCCGATTCAGACCGAACTGAAGTTGATCGGTCTGGATGATCTATTTCTCGTATATGGTCGGTTCGATCCTACTTTTAAAGAGGACTGAAATTTCAGTTCGGTCTAGAATTTCTGCTAATTCTGGACCGAACCGACCGGTCAGACCGTATATATATATATATATTTATTTATTTATTAGGTTAAAGTTAAGACGCCTCCCTCCCTCAGTCCCTCCCCATCTCGTAGAGCACAACGACTCATCCATCTCCGTCTCCCTCAGCTCACGATGCCTCCCTCTCCTCAGTCCCTCCCGCGATGCTTCCCTCTCCCTTAGTCCATCTCTCTGTTGCAGAACAGATATTCTAATCTTCTTCCAGTCTTGTCGTCTTTCTTCTTTCAGTCTCGTCGTCGACGCCAAACATAAATCATAGCAGCTCGATACCTCGTCGCCTCCAACCCCTCGACGCCTCTAGCCCCTCGACGCTTGAGATAGAATTCTAGATCTGCATAATACTTGGTTTCAATAGGGGAACGGGTAATGAACTCATCTCAAAAGATTCACTCTGTCATTAGTATATAGTTGTGTCCTGCTCAATTAATGGAAAGTTGCTTTCCATTTAATAGATCTATACAGCAACAAAGCACATTTTTCTATCACACGGGCACTGGAGAAACAACTAAGAAAAATTCATCTGATTTAGTTGGTTTAGATCTGTGCAATACTGATTTAGTTTTGATTTAGTTGGTTTACATCTGATTTGGATCTAATTTAGTTATGATTTTAGTTGATTTAGTTGATATATTGTCCATGAATGAGTTCTGATTTAATTGATTTTAATTAATTTAATTAATAAAAAAGAGAGTGAGGTAAAAGGCTTAGCCTCTTGGGCCGTAAAATTCATCTAATTTGACTGTTGATATTCGGTCCGGATGGATCAGATTTTTTGCAGTGTTATGGTTGGTTCGATCCTCCTATATGGAGTAATGTAATTTTCAATCTGGTCTAGTTTTCCTCCAACCAAAAATTTGAAGGGTTCAAGTAGTAAAAAAAGACTACTAGAACACTTCAAGTAGTTATTTTGTTTTATATAGTGATTTATAAAGTAAACATTTGTCTACTTTAATGATTCAAGTAGTAAAAAGTTACTACTTAAACCCTTCAAATTGTTATTTTTTCTTGCATCAACAACCCAAACATCAGTGGCTAATTGAAGGTTTCAAGTAGTTGTTCCGTCCAAATGGTTGATTTTATTCTGTCATTTACTCGAACTATTATTTGAAGCATTTTATGCATAAAAATTTAAGAGAAGAAGAAGTAGAAGAATTGCCGGGTCTCGCTGAAAAAAGATAGGTCACAGGGTCTCGTAGAATTATAAGAAGAATAAAAGAAGAAGAATAGATGAAGAAGAATAGATGAAGAAAAAGAAGACATTTTTATTGAAGAAGTGGTGGAGTGAGTATATATCAATCATGGTTGATTTGATCTTTACATGAGAATTGCAAAGGAAATGATGAGAAAAGAAAGAATTGTCATGCTTAATGTTAATATTAATAGATTATAGGTATAAAATTCTTAATTTTTGAAAAGAGGTCCAAAAATCTTAATAAAAAATGAAAAGTATATATTTATATTGTTATGACTACTTGAAGAGTTCAAGTAGTCACACAAAACTACTTGAACCCTTCAAGTAAAAAAAATATTCGTTGAAAAATAAAAAGAATAATAATAATATATTATTATTAAATTGAATCTTTTAAGTAGTCACATGGTGTATGGGTAATTGTCTGACAAAAAAAATTATTTGAATCATTCAAGTTGTCATAAACAACTACTTGAAGGATTCAAGTAGTCATAACAATTACTTGAACCCTTCAAATAGTCGCTTGGTGTATGAATGTTCACTGAAAAAAGTAAGTACTTGAAGGGTTCGAGTAGTCACAAAAACTACTTAAACCCTTCAAGTAGAAGAAAAAACTCCGTTGAAAAATAAAGAAGAAGAATA